>BSAI01000085.1:1203965-1260791 GCA_036245035.1 Adrianichthys oophorus | reverse complement strand
ACCCATCCCTCCTGTGCATCCATCAATCACTCGCTCTCACTCTCCTTCTTACAGTAAGTGACCTAACACCTAGAGGCTCCTGTGTTGAATTAGAGTGAACAACTTGATGGAGACAGCAGAAGGAAAGGTGCTAGACTTAGTCTGTGATTTCAACAGTGGTATCAAACCACTGTGGTTAGACGACACTGCTACTGGTTTATGAAAACTAATCTGAAAGGCTTGTTATCTATCATCTAACGTTCTGTTAAACCATAAGGTTTTGATAATCTGCTGCGTCACGACATGAAGGATTTTTTCCCATCCAAATAAACCGTTTCCCTGCTAAATAACATTTGATGAGTTTACTTGAATGCTTAATTTAAAGTAAGAACTACATTACACATAACAATCAAATTGTGTGCCAGTAAAGTAACTAAAGTAAAAGACCTGAAATCCATGATTTTTGTTTTATCTTTATGTTTGTTTTTGCGGTCAGGCTCTTGCAGGGTTTGTTTGTAGCTAACAGTTTTCATTGATGTTCAAAAACTCAGAGTATAAGAGTGCAATAATTAATCCATTGATTTTTTATTCCAAAGATTCAACCAGATTAATCTGTCTAAGGTAAGTTTTAATCAAATCAAATTGAATCAACCTTTATCATTGAAAATGTGTTTCCAAAGGAAATCAATTAATAATCAATCTTGGAAAATCCCATTTGGATTAAGACAGTAGGTTTATTTTACTTTAATGGAAAAACGTTCAAGTTCATCCCAGCAGACAACACTCATGTGATGCAGCAGAAACTGATCAGCCATCATTCCAGTCCAATGTGTGGAAACACTTTTACAAATGTGACCATGTGACCATCATGTGACCATACAGTGAGCTAGAATGTTCTAATAATGTTCCTTTGGATTATTCTGATGTGGAAAAACAACAGTGGAATGAACTTTATCAAACTCAAATGGGAATGGATTTGACATTCATTCTTGTTTACTTGTTTGTTTGTACACATGTTATTTACACTGGATTATCTTGAAGAAACACAAGAATCTGGAAAACCTCACTGTTCAGTCGCAGATATTTATCTCTGAGTCACACTGGTCAGATCAGTCAAAATGAACCAATATCATCAATGAATTGTATCAGTAACCACAAACTATGACATGAATCGAATAGTTAAAATGAACCGTTAGACCCCTAACTATTAGTTTAGGATTTAAACAATAACCATTTTCAGACTTGAATTCTGTGTTGATTCAATATTCACCCCTTAAATAAATTCAAGGTATACCTTTTGAGATATAGCCTGAGCCACAGCCCTAGTTAGGCTAAACCGTGTCAATTTCTGTGAGACTTGACTCAGTGGGAGCATACAGATTGAATATGAGTGGGACAAGTGCGGAATGAGGGTAAAAATGTGTCCCTTTTTGTATGAAAGCTCCCCCTATCCCCTTCCTTTCCCACTGAACCCCTGGCACTACACAGAGCAGCTCCACAGAGAGCTCTCCACATACATGCAACTGCCAAAGAGGGGGCTCGTGTAGTGACAAAGAGGGTAAACTATGTCAGCAGCTGCCCCTGCCAAGCCTAATGCTGGAAAGAATCTCCGTCCACTTCGCCCCCTCCCCTCCTCTCAGAGGTTAAGAGTAGACGAATAATCATTCATTTGCTGGGCATAAAGTGAGGGAGCAGAGTGTGCTACATAAACATTTTCCCGGATGTAATTTTCTCTGCTGTTCTTCTGGCTTTTCCCAGTAGGATGGAGCCCAATACCCAGGAGGAAATCGTTTAGGCTCCATAAGTGCCAAATTGTATCCTGGTTTTCCAGAGTTTTCCTGTCTGTTCTGGCTCAGGGCTTTTCCTGTGGTAAGATGTGTCATGTTTTACACCATCCATAGTTACAAAAGGGGTGTCCTACAAATAGTAGCAAGCTGTTAGATGAGGATGACAGTACCCGAGTCACTCACAGAAGCATCTCAAAGAAATAGAATTTTACTGTGTTAAGCTCTTTTCCCAGGGTTACATGTGCACAGGCACATGACAGAGAGCCTGGAAATCTGTGTTCTTGTTAGTGTGTGTCATCAGTGTGTTCACTACATGAGTGTGTTTGTGAGTGCAGATTTACACTCAACCATGTGTTCCTGATTTGTATTGAAAGACTCAAACTGCTCACCGCTTCATTAAGTCATATTTGTTTATCAGACATTGGACTAAGCAGCTGCTGTTCCACAGAAAAATGCCTCTTCTGGGGAGCTTTAATAAAACTGTGACTTTAGTTTCAGAACTAACTATAAGGACCAACGATTGTTTTTTGAAAGCTGTTGAGAAAAAAAAAACTGACAAAGAAATGAAAATAAGTGCCACTGGCAAATGAATCTGATGTATATTGACAGGACAGTTTCTTCCAGAAGGAATGATGGTACTTCATCTCATGTTGTAACCAAAGACTATGGCCTTTGGCATTTGAAATCCGTTCATCTTTATATTAACCTTTGGTTAAGTTTGATCTGACAAAAAGAAAAATATTCAAAAAGAGAAAATATTCAAATTTCAAATTTAGTTTGTAATCGTTTTTTTTTTCTTATTTCCAAACAGAGAAATCACTTTTAAAAACAAGTTAAAACAAGTCTGACAGAAAACCTGAAGAAAATGGTAGAGGACATATTGCAAATGTAAGTATTTTTCATTCTAATCCTACTCCAATCATCTGTTGTAAAAGTGTTTACAGTGGTCTTGTAATTATGAGGATGCCATTTAGAGCCCAAAAAAATCTGTGCTGTTTTCTAGGACATAGTTTCTGTAGAGCGGCAGGAGTTCATTTGAAATTCATCTCTGAGTTGTGGGATTCTAAGACTGTTGGCGTGAAGTAAGCCAGCGCTAATTTTCCATGGTCCCCATGTTTACGTCTCTCCTGCTAGCTTACAGTCCCTCACAAGCCCGAGCTAACATCAGTGGTACAACAAAAAGGGTGAGCAACATCCAAGCTTTATAGCAGTACAGTTTTAAACAAGATACCAGCTCAGACGAGAAAAACAAAGACGTATATGGAGCTAGCTTCAAGTGGATGCATCAGAACAGAGCGGAGCAGGCAGCTTGTAACCCGCTGATTGTAGTTTGTAAATAAAAACTACAAGTTTTTTCAAACAGCAGTTTTGTCTGCTTCTGATTCACTGTCATTTAAATATTGAAATACTCAGAAACACAATTTTAATCTTAGTTTTCTTCATATATGTCCTCCGTCATGAGAAACAAATGCTATAAGAACCCGTTAAAAACATCAAAAACATTTACACTGGAGCGGGTCTTTAAGGTCACAATTTATCTCTGCATTGACAAAGAGTGAATGCAGCTGAATGTCAGACTAGAGCTTAGCAAGAGGAAATGTCCTTATTGTGACTGAAACAAACAAAACCCTTTCTTAGCGTACTTTCCCCTTTAATTTTCTCTTGAAGTGCTTCAAGTTCTTCATATTAGATAAAAAACCATATTCAAACCTAAATATGAACAACTGACCCTGATTACATTTGTAAGAAATTAGGTACGATGAAATGAGTTTAGTATACCCTTTAGTTCTCATTGTAAACATCAAAGTCACATTTTTTTTCAAATAAAGTGTTTCTCACAGTTTGTGCTGTGTAGACAAGAACTCACAAAGACCATTACTTGACTTTAGGAGATGGAATAAGCCACGTGCACAGGTTTTTCAATGCCATACAAGAAAATTTACCCTAAAATTTTATTAGCATTTTGTCACTGGTAAAAAGTGCAAGCAAAGACACGGCTACAGTATTCCACACACATTGGTAACCAACTAGAAGCTTCTGTTATGTATGCAAGACAGTTCTGTGTGTGTCCAGTTTCCTGATGTTTTAAGCTTGATGTCAGTGGGATAAAAATGCAACACACATTCCCTGAACCTTTCCTCAAAAACTAAAAGGAGCCACATAGGAACTGCTCAGCCAATGATGGAAACTATGATCCACTGTAAACATCAACTTCAAAACACAACTTAACAAGACTCAACCATAAAGCATACATGAACACCTACTCCCTAACATGCAGACATGAGCTGTGGTCACTGCTTGAGGAATTTCTTTGAGGCAGAAGGAGGAGACGAGGAAAGACAGAACACAATTAGCGGCAGCTTGTCGCTGCTTGAGAACTCTGAGTGTGCATCTAAATGCAAGTGTGAGCAGGCCTTCAGAGTGTGTGACACTTGCCCTTTTGCGCAGCTCATTTATTGGATTAGTACAAGACTCACCAGTGGGGATGTGGCGCCAGGGCCAGCTCTAAGGCTCCAGAGCCTCGTTAGCTGCCATGCTATAAGCTAAGCTCCGACTCCTCACGCCTCAGGGGGGAAAGGGTGCTTGTTACCGAGGCTGATGTGCTATGCTAGTTGGCCTCTCCTTTAGGGGAGGAGGTGGGAGGCAAGACCGACTAATTATAAGGGAAAGCCCCAATTGAAAAAAAGAAAGACAAGCATTGGGGGTGTACTGGAGGAAAAGATGGAAACACTGTAATGGAGGCCAAGCGTGGAAAGGCCACAACTTGCTGCCAGTGACAACATCACCATCATGCACTTACACACGCACAACACCAAACAGCACAACTTCTGAGGTGCTGCCTGTCTCCTTTTTTTCCCGGGATAATTGTTGTATTGTGTTTGATTGTCTGGTGTCTTATGGTATTTGAGTGCACAGACACACAAACACTGCAGACAGGAGACACAATGGCAAAAGAACAGGCCAGCTAAGAATCTAAAGGTGTTTCAAAAATCTTCAAAGTTGGAAAAAAAATGTACTTGAGAGCCAACAACAATGGTCACAGATGTGAACACCACAGTCAACAATGGCTCTAAAGGCAAATGTGAAAGTGTGTTCATCAGAGCAGTGCATTGTCACACATCTATAGACACGCATGCAGACTAGAGACACATGCGCAAACTTGACTGAGTGACCTCATACTGTATGGCTGACCCACTCTTCCATTCATACAGTGCCTCTCATTGGAAACACATGTCAGTGTATCCATGTGCTTCTAGTGTGCAGCAAACTTCTCCTCCGTATGTGTTACGCTTCTGAATACATTTCCGGCTTCATCCAAATCTTTCTCTGTATTTCAACTCAGTGTAGACCTCCTGTGCATAAAAAAATATACAGGGCTGTTTTTGAACAAAAGTCAGCTTCTCACTTCACTCATCATCTAGCCTTCAGTCACATGCAGATGTCCATGTAACTATTCACAAATACAGACACGCTTGTGTGTGCGTATATTTTATTATAGTGCTTGATGTTTTAACTGTCCAAAGTTTTTACAAAATAAATACAAATAATGCATATAGTCTCCCTTCTTTCAGTCCTTCGGGAATGATAACATGTCAGATGTTACAGCACTCCTGTCAATGATCACTACAGCAGTAATGCTTGTGGAAAAAGTTTTTAACATGAGGAAACTTCCTTCATTTTTTCTTCGTTCCTGAGACCCTCTTTAGCAAAAATTAAGAAACAAATCTTTAAAAGTCCAGCTGCAGGAAAAAGTGTAATAAATGAAGTAATTTCATATTTTCTTTGGTTTTTAATCTTTTCTCCATGCCTCATCCGATATGACCAGTTAGGACCCACTTCTTCTTTCCATTGTCTTCAAAGGTTCCTTTTTAGAACAGCAAGAAAAAAGACTGGATATAACTTTCAACCATATACTTATCTTTGAATGCCATATTTATGCCAATGGACACAAACTTAGTTTGAAACCAAGGACACCAAAGCTATGTTATCAATCAAGCTGACAAAGAAAGATCTAATCTTGAATAACAGGCCAGCACTGGTGCCAGAAATTGGCTCAAACCATCAAGCCTGATGTCTAGACCCTGCAGGATGTGTAATTCAAACACAGCTCTCTGACTGAGAGGAAACACTAATGAAAAGAAAGGCAGAAAAATAGACAGAGAGAGGGATGGGAGAGCTGTTCACATCTGGACTCTTTCCTCTTGTCATCAGATAAATGGATGTTAACTGTTAACTGCAATGTAGAAACAACAGCTTCCTGTGCTGCTGATAACAGAGATGGAGAAACTTAGACAGGGCAAATGAAAGAACAAAAATCTAGGGACAAAGAGAAACCAAAAGGAGGGGGATTATAGAAAGAACATGCTTCCAATTTGACCAAAAAATAAAATAAATAATAATAAAACACTAACTAAAGAGAGGAAGATACAATGGAAGGATATCACAGTGGGCAGAGTTGCAGCATCCACAAAAATGGCTAACAGAGATGCTGTACTGAGCTACCTGCTCACTCTGGGAAAAGTGAAGATATGCTCAGCAAAATGGAGAAATTGAGAAAAAAAAGAACAAAGGGAAGCATCTTTGTCTAAGGAAGCTGTCACTTTGTCTGTGGCCTGATCTCTGACAGCAGAAGCAACGCTTTGCAGCCGCAGCATGTGTGTTGCTAGTGCTGCCACTTCTGCTGGTCGTCAGCGAGGCTAAGCCTGGGTCTGCATGTGCATTTGTGTGTGTGAGCAACAAAGGTATGTGTTTTTCTGCCTAAACCTCTTAACCTCTTTTCCTTCCGTCACTTTGTTGTCTGAAGGCCAAAGCTCTGCTGATGCACCCGCCCTTCAAGACCTCCTCGGTATATTCCAGCTTCCAACTTAGAAAGAAGGAATTCTAGAGAGACAAAAATAAAATGTTTGAGGCCTCTATAAAAACGACATCGATTTATGGAGAAAAAGTATGTTTTAAATGTGGTTTATTTTTTCTAAAGATAATAATAATAATTATTATTATTTATGTATGTATGTATTTATTATTATTAATAATAATTGTTTTTAAAAATGTCCCCACATTACACACAGGTACAATATTTTTGAATTAAATTATATAAATGCACAATTATTAAATGTCAACTGAGATTTTAAAAAGTATGCATATCTAACAAAGAGTCAACAATCTAATATTTCATCTGTAATTAAATGTTTGATTGTAAATGATATTTGTGCAGAAATGGGTTCTGTGAGACTTCTGCATGTTTGACTGTCTTTTCTTCTACTGAGACATGGAGAGACTGAGATGCAAAAGGATTTCAACTTAAAATGCTAGTTAGTATAGTCAAAGTGTGCTTTAGTGAACTCCAGCCTCACCTTTGACCTGCCAAAAAGACTCATTACAAAGAAAAAAGAATTTACCTACAGAAAAAAAAATGTAACTTAACATAAAGCAAATCGATTCTTGTAAGAAGAAGAAATACCTGACTTGATCTTATTTTCTGAACAGTGACAATTAAACATGTTAACCACACAAGTTTAACCTTTATTTGGATTTCAAATGGTGCGGATTAGACTGGTCATGCCGTAGTTGCTGTTATCCTTGTTTGTAGGCTGTCTTTGGAGAACTTTCCTTGTAATTTTACAATTTTCAAATAAACTGATTTTGAATTGAATCAAAAATTGGTCACATTTCATAGGACTTTTTTTGTAGTGAAAGGATTATTACAGAGAACACATGCCTGTAGGAAAAAGGGAGACATGTGCATAGATTACATCGTTTTTCATGTGCAGTTAGAATTATCTCCCACTTTTACTCAGCAAATGTCCATGCGTGACTTTACATATCTAAGGAACAATAGAAGTGTGGCATACTATATCTATCCAAACCTGCTTGAGGTTGACATATTTGATATACTTCAGCTTATTTTCTTTGCCTGTTTGCATAAATATACGGACACACATAACACAATGAAAGACAGACAGGAAATTTGGTAGGAATTTCCTAGCGGACATTTCTCACGTTTCTGCAGTGATTGGAAACACACCAGTAAAATGGAAGTAGAATATAATTTCCAGGTGAGGATAGAAAGGCAGTAACCTCTTCCCCTCTGTCTAAAACTCCCTCCACCACACATTAAACAATATCCTTCTTGATATTATCTGTCCACACACACACACACACACACACACACACACACACACACACAAAACACCTGTTGTCACCTGGAGGAGGTTGGTCTTTAGCTGCCTCACATCAATACACAATGGTGGCCTCTGTGGTTTAGCAGGAACAGGTGAACAGATACTATCTTTGTAATTGTGTGTGTGCATGTGCGCACACATAGACACATACATCTGGTAAGGAAATGAATCTTCAGGATATTTCCACCTGGTCAGCCTTGAGGTGACACCAAAAAAACAAAAATAAATAAATAAAGAAAAAAAACAGAGAAAAGAAAGAGAATGCTGAAAGGCAAAATATTGTAAGGGAAAGTTTAAAAGACAACAGAGAGTCGCTGTCTTCTAAAAACATTTATCTCTGTTTGTAATTAGAACTTGGCATTTACCTGTAATTGTCCTCTATGACACATTTCTAAAGACTTCTAAAGAAGCTTTTTCAAATCATTTCTCTTTGATCTTAAGATAAATTGTTAATTATATTCAAATCCATCAGTTATGCAGATCATGTTATGTTCAAACGCAGGGGAAATGAGGGAACACTGGACATTTAAAAACCACTGTTGGCTAGCCAGTAACAACATCATTTAGGGAGTTAAAGAATTGGTTTGTATTGTCTCACTTTGAGATTGCATAGTAAACCTGTACTGGGCACCCAGGGGGCCTGCACAAAATTTTAAGATCATAAATCACTTGTGAGTGCATCGAGTGAAAATATTCATGCACTTTTTTTCTATGGGCATGGCAAATACTTATACACATGCGGTACATGAACCTTAGTAATGACTAGAGTGCAGCTTTAAAGCATCACTTGTACATCATAAGTGAGAGTAACTTACATTGTCCTTACAAATACTTCCCAATACACTTACCACACGCACGATAATCATACCTTTCACTTTCATGACATCCCTGCAGGTGGCCACACAACACTGAAAGGGGACTGAAAGAAACACCCATCCTTCTAAATTCTGCCACTCCTGTCTACAACTTTCCATGGGCCAAGACAACCCAAGAACCTGCAGCACCCATATGGATCAACCCCCCATGTGGGTGCATGTGACTAAGGCCTTAGCTGTGAAGCTAAGGCAGCAAAAGACCAACTGCCTTCAGTCTCAAACAGAGGTCAGCATGTGCACTGCACTGCACTGCATCTTTTAAAAGTGTCTTTATTTTACACTTGTAACCCTGCGCACCAATAATCACATAATTGCAAGCATCGGCCACACCTTACTGTGGTAGGACCAAGACCCCTTAAAAACATCCGGGGTAGGTCACTGCTTCCTGCTTCTGGCCTCTGGATGACTGCTCTGCTGTGGTGGCACGTGAATGGTGTTTAACCGACTAAACCTTCAAATTACGGCAACTAAACCACAAGAATCCGTACCAATTGATAAGACCTGCACTTCGGTGAGTCATGCACCCGTGAACGTTTAACATTACGCTGTGCTGTCATGACAGACTATGCATGCTAACGCTAGCATAGCACTGCTGAACCAGCTTTTGTTGTTTAGTGGTTTATCTACTTAGATTATTTCTAAAGCCGAATCATAGCCGGAATGTTTTTGTTTACATGAAACATTTTGTTTTTCATATTTTGTCCTTTTTGGACTGGTCTTTTTTGGATGCTTTGGGTAAAATGCCAAAACGGACATAGGCCTTATTGAGAATATACTGATACTTTTTAATTGAAACTTAATTATGATGTGCAACACTTGAACACAACTGATTAATGAATTAGCAAATATTTGGCTAACCTTCTGGAATGTGTTGCAATGACATACATACCAGTATTTGATTTAGACTTGAAGGTGCTCTTTAATAAACCTTGAGATCTTTGTAAAACCCACATGGAAGCTGATATATTACAAGAGGAGTGTTTCTTTAATGAAAGGGCTTTTTTCCCTCCTCTGTTGTGAAAAAAACACCATCAGTGATGTTTACTTTCAGTGATTTACTTGAATCAATTTGTCATTAGTTTCTAACTCAGTGAAAAGTGAATTTGATTTGGATTTGTATTGTGATCATGTGATTTGGTTTTGTGACCTTTTCTAGGTCAGGTTTTTTTATTTGTTGTTGCTACCCTTGAACTTCTGGGAAAAAAGACGACGAGCTGCCCACTTCAGAACCACAGAACCTGGACTGCCCTGAACTGAACTTTCACGTTGACTAACGAGCTCTGTGGACAACAACATATCCAGCACTCTGGGCTCCTTGAGGCGGACTTTTTAACCAGCAGTCTGTGAGCCTAGCCTTACTCAGTGCGCGTTACACACTGTTAAGAAGATCCCCGTCACAGTGTCCAACACTGCTTGACCTACTTTTGAAATCTCGTGATAATCATCATTCTATGGACAATCATGGTCTTCAACATCAAGTATGGAAAATACTAGTTGCTTTCAACATCAACAAATATTTGTAGTTTGACCACTCTATCCACATTGCTTTTTTGTAAATGGATCACACAAAGCAACATTTATTGTGTAAATCTAGTTTTGTTTCTCTTTAACTTAGACATATCTTATGTGATGCATTCCCATTTCATTTTTTTCTAACTGAATATAGCATTTGTTTAGCAAGCTTTTGTTGGTCTTTGCCCTGCATATGGTGCAATACTCTAAATGTCCATCCCTTAGAAACTTTGCAAAGCTAAATATCTGTAAAACAGAATAAAGGTACAATATGCTTACAATTAACACAAATTCACTGGATACAAACAAAAAAAGGCCTTCAGATTCAAGTCATATTTTCATTTTCTTTCCTCTAAAGAAAATGTTCAGAAATATTTAAATATTTGTGTGTGCATACACACACATATATATATATATATATATATATTTACCTTTTTCCCTTTAAAGGATCTTACTGGCATTTATCAGGCCCTAAAAGTTGGTATGAAAAGATTCATAATGTTTTGTCACATCCATCCACTTTGAGTGGTGTGATGTAGAGAACATCTGTGACATGAGTCAAATGCTGAGGGAGTGGGATGCATATGCTGCTGAGTGCATTCTCCTCTTCTGTGCTGCATTCATTTTTTACCACATTTTCCAACAAGCCTTACCCCTTGTAATCATCCCTGCGTACGAAAGTGTGCATGTAGGTCTGTGGCTGACCACATCAGATGTGATGCAACACATTAAGCATTTGTGATGCTGAGGTGTAAAAAATCCCATTAGAGCAGACGGGATGGCAGATCAATACCTTACGGGATCTGGAGAGCATGAGTGTGTGCGCAGAAAAGCTTTAACACCTCTCAGAGGTGGATTAGTGTGCGACAGCATGGAGACACTGTCAGAAAGGGTTAGTGTCAGAGAGAGAGCGAGGGAGAGGAGAGCGCACATGGAGAAAGTTTGAAGGAGGGGAAAGAAAACAGGAACAGATGGAAAGACGGAGAGCAGGGACAGCAAAAAGAGAGATGTGTCACTCCTGATGACAATGTGTTGTGTTTTTCTCCAGTGATTTGAGATGGAGAGAGACTTGTAGACAAAGAATAGGAACAGACAGAGATGAGGCATGAAATTCCTTTAAGCTCATAGGAACCATGCGCTCATCCTGAACTCTGAAAAGCCTTGAAAAGACTCTAGGATTAGCAAAATTCCAGGTTTAGAGTCCTCCAAAATCAAAGAAATAATATACATGTATTTTCTGTTAAAAAGAAAGGAGAGAGTTAGAGTTAGCAGGGAATTTAATAGATAAAGTGTACGTTCATGGAACCCAACTGTTTCTCTGTACCTTATACAGCGCGACAAATTCCCTGTTCAACAAAATCTGGCTTAATCTTCAACCATAGTGAGGATTAATGAAATAAAACCAATTCTGTGTGGTTTAACAAATCTAAATAGTGAGAAGACAATGAAAGAAATAAACAACTGTTTTGGTGTTTTTTTTTAACTGACATTAGACTGAAAATATTTAAAGCTTGAACAGGCAGAAAACCTATGGTTTGATCGCTTCAATCATGTTGTTAGCAGATCATAGTCATTTTCAAATAAAAAAAAAAAAGCTTTTTACATGACACCTAACCCTTTTGGGTTTGACGTTTAAGGGGTTATGATGTCATTAAAACTGTAGAATCCTCAGGAAAACAGACATGTAGACAACGACTCAAAAGACAGCTATTCTGTAGATAGTTAGCACTTGGTTTTAAGGCCGAAAACGTTTTTTTTATAAACAGTCATTTGGACATACTTTTTTAAGTTAACCCTTTCACAATGGGGCTTTGCATTCTTTTGACTACTGTAAGTCTTCAACCCATGACGCCAATTAACTAATTCCAGCAAATTCTAAAGCAGAGAAGTGCAGTCGAGCTGATATACAACCCTTCACAGCAGTGAAGTGTTCACGCAGTCAACGTAAATCAGCTGATTTTGTCTCGGAGAAAAGCAGCTCAACACGGTTATGTAATACTCAATGTTCCTGAAGTGTTGCACATCAGTATACAGCCCATATGCAGAGATGCTCCTCTCCACATCAGAATTAGCTAATTCATGGTGATAAATGTCAAAGACTGTGTTATTTAGATGTCACTAGTGACAAGAGTTAAAGACTGTTTTCATAGGTTCTGCGTGCTCCATAAATAAGCAGTTGGTTTTGTTAACTGAGCTTTGTGCCACCTCACCTTTTGTTTATTTGTTTTAGTGGGTATGGTTTAACAGACAAATTCATATTTATACTTTGCTTTCTTTAGTAATTAAAACAGCTTTGAAACATTATGGTCTACATCAGGGGTGTCAAACTCCATGACTCAAGAACCTGCATGTTTTCCAACCAACCTGCCATTGAAGCTCCTTATTGGCTAAACACACCTGATCCAGGTAATCAGCAGCAGATGAGGCAGGGTAACTGGAAAACCAGCAGGAGGCCGGCCCTGGAGGACTTGAGTTTGACACCTCTGGTCTACATTTTACTCAGTGTTGAATTTTGTTGGGTTATCTCTGGTAAGTGGATGCTGCTATAGCAACAGATTTAATAGAAGGTTCAGTTCACAATGCGGGGTAAATATTTATGATCAGTCTAACCTGAAAATTGCTTTCAGATGAAACGTAAAGGTTGAAAAAAAACATGTAATAGTCAGATCAAGTTAGATTTTTTGTTACTAGCACAATAATTATTCATTAAAGTCCCACCAGTTGTCACGCACCTAGGTGTGTGGACTGTGCTCTCTGCATTTGATCCATGCTCTGGGGGAGCGGTGAGCAGCAGTCACAGCCGCGCTCAGGAACCATTAGGTGGTTTAAACCCCCAATCCAACCCCTTTATGCTGAGTGTCAAGCAGGGTTGGCTGTGGTGAAGTGGTAGTGTCCTCTAATTGGAAGATTGCAGGTTTGATTCCCACCTTGCCCGCCCACGTGTCAAAGCATCCTTGAGCAAGACACTGAACCTCTGATGGAAGGTTGGCACCAGTGTTTGGCTGCGGAGCTGCCATCAGCGTGTGAATGTATGTGTGTGTGAAAGGGACTGTGATTGTAAAATGCTTTGGGTAGAAAAGCGCTTTATAAGTATACGCCAGGGTGGCACTGGGGCCCATTTTTAGAATCTTTGGTATGACACGACCTGATTTAAACTTACTACTTCCCAGACCTTTTTATTTTAGCATTTTTCTCAAAATTTGACCATAACATGTTAACAAGTTTTGGCCAACAATCTGATTAATACTGATGTCTACTTTTTAAACTATGGTCTCATAATTTACAGTGAGTAATAAAACTGCTAATGCACTGAAACTCTGTCAACCTGGACAAGCCACACAGGCTGTGGAGTCTCTATTCTGAAACTTAATAAAAACGTGATAATTAGAGACAGAAGGTTCTTTGTTGAAACCTCAATATGCTCTCAGGGACTAAAAAACATCCCTGATTAACTGTGGGCATTCCATTCTAAAGAATATTTTGCAATAGACAAGATCCACAAGTTGTGATGTTTACTTTTTTATTTTTAACAATTATTAAAAATGTTCTAAAGCTGTATAACCCCTCACTACATATACTGTACTTAATGTGTTTTTCTCAGACAGACACGAAGATTTTCCCACATTTCTTTTTTGTTTAAATTCTCAAATCTCTGACGAAAATAAGTCCAGTATTATAAAATGAAACCAAAGACTGGGCAGCAATCAAAGATTTATGTAAACACATCCTGTACTGTACAGGGGACACAGCCTGGAGAAGACTGACTGACACTGGTCCACAGCCAATCGAGAGTGAGAAAACAATGCCTTGAGAAAAAAAAAGTAAGCAAAATTGCACAAAAAATCTGCAAAACTGCAAGGCCAGAAAAGAGGGACCACGTTAGCAAGGGACCTTTTTATTTTAGGTTTTAATAGGGTAAAAGTACAACAAAGTACTACTTAATAAATTCAATAAAATTATAATATTATTTAGTCCAGTAAAAAGACTTGATTGGAATGATTGTTTTGCCAGGAACAAAAACTTATCAGATGACCAGGTTATCTGGGACGGTACACTACAAAAGGTCTGAACTTTGTTTTAGATATGGACCAAAAAAACACTGGGCATCTTCTGCCTTCTTACCGAGACATTTGGGTGAGGTCTTCTATGACTTCTTCACTTTTAAATCTCACATCTTGAGAGTCGTGATGAAGCAGCAGATGGAGGGATGGGCAGCATGGCAGAGTGCCCACCACAGATTGAGGTCATTGGAATGAAAGTGTGGCCCTTTGCATTTAGACACATAATAGCTCTGGAATAGGAAGAATGTCCATCGTATCTGTACAATTTGTCTTGCATGCTCCTTTAAGCATCAAACCAAACATACTTCAGAGTATTATTTGTTGCGATTATTTACATTGAAAAATACACAAATATTGTGAAATATAACATTAATGAACCCACTGAAAAACTGAATGACATGATTACCCACACCAACATGACTTCTCTCACTTTCACTCAAACAGACACTCACTCCAGTGGGTAGGCGGTAGACTGAATGTGTGGCAGATGCCCGACACATTGGTGTCCGTTCAGTCACTATAAAGAGCAGCTGCTTAGTCTCCACTGCCCTCTGGCACTGCGAACACACACAGTCACATGGATGCACAGGCACACATGCACTTGCTGTATGGCACTTAAGCTGGAGGGCATTCCATCTCTGGCAGATTAAAAGTGCAGCAACACAACAACACACATGCACACAGGAAAAGAGATAAGAGCTCCACAAAAACCTGATCAGCACTCACCCATAACAATCTGTGTCACACCCGGATCTCCCTCAGTCACACAGACACTCTTACCACAAATCGCTACATGTGGCTAAACCACCCTTTAGTCCCCAAAGCCTCTCACGTGGAAAATGAAATCTCAGGGATGGATACAAGGATAGAAAATGGAAAAAAAATATAAGAGGTGAAGAAGATGAAACATTTACAATGACTATGCAAGCACAGTTTCTGTGTCCTTTTATGGACGTGGCGACTACCGGGGCAAATCCAAAGGATTAATAATCTGCAGAGCAACCAACACAGAAATCATTTATGCAGTAACAATGTGGTAATGCGGCAGAACTTTTTTATTTATTTTTTTTATTATTAAAGTCGTTGAGGGCTGCACGGTGGCGCAGTGGTTAGCGCTCCTGCCTCACAGCAAGAAGGTTCCCGGTTCAAGTCCTGGCTGGGGGACCTTTCTGTGTGGAGTTTGCATGTTCTCCCCGTGCATGCGTGGGTTTTCTCCGGGTACTCCGGCTTCCTCCCACCGTCCAAAAAACATGCTTCATTGGTTAATCTAAATTGTCCCTAGGTGTGAATGTGAGTGTGTATGGGTGTGTGATTGTGGCCCCTGTGACAGACTGGCGACCAGTCCAGGGGTGTACCCTGCCTTCACCCATGAGTGGCTGGGTTAGGCTCCAGCAACCCCGTGGCCCTGAAAGGGATAAAGCGGATTGGAAAATGAATGAATGAATGAATTAAAGTTGTTGATTATATCCAAAAAGACTGACTGTAAAATTGAAGTGGACAGAATCTTCATAAACTAACTTGCTTCATACCAATCAAATCAACATGCAACATGTCAGTTTGAGACTTTTTCTGATTTTCTCAAAACTTGAATGCTGTAAGAACTATCTGCTGTTTTGGAGAAATTAATATTTATCACTTATTAGAGACAGAAATGATCCACAATCAAAATGATCCATGCAGGTACTAAGCACCTTAAACCTTGAAGAACTAAGAGCAGCTTAAACAATATTCTGATAGTGTTGAATGTCTTTCCTCAGCTTACTTTTCGTTGTAAAATATCATTTTTCTCCTTTTTTTCCTTTGCTGACAGCGTTTCAGTGTGTCTCTTAGTCTGATGACTGGTGATGACAAAAACGAAAAAGGAGCTTCGATGACCAGCTCTTGTGTCCTGTCACCAGCCAATGTTCACCGAAAGCACCCCGAGGCGATGAACAGGCTGGGTGGAGGGGCAGAGAAGCACTGAAGTGACAAGGGGGCCATTGATGAAAATAAAATCTGAAGAAAAGAGGTGTGTGAGTGTGCATGTGTGTGTTTGTTGGAAGGGGGAGCTGGGGTTCCCGTGAAATGAGGGTATTTGTCTTAAAGAGAGAGATCAGATGGCAAGGCATCTTTCTAGTCTACGTGCTCTCTGCTGTCAGAATGACGGCTATAGCAAAAAATACAAGGCCCCTTTATGAGTCTGCAAAGTAATTGTGGGGTATAGGTTACCAGAGGAAGTGTGTATCAGAAAAAAGACAAAAAAAAGGACAACACCACTGAACAGGTGCCTTGTCCTTTTGACTGCTTAGGTAAGAAGGAAGGAAGACAAGAGGAAAGAAATGAAAGCAGGGACGGTTGTGTAAGATGCGTTTGTGAGTCAATGCACGGAGTTCTGGTCGGCAAGCGTGGCGATAGCAGATAGGAGCGTGAGGTCCTTCTAAACACCCACAGAGCAGCGAGGGTTGGTCAGCTCACCGGCCCGGCCCGCTCCGCTCCGATCTGCTTAGAAGGGTCCAGCGGCACCTGCTATCCCCGTGAATGTTGATCAGCGCTCGGGGAAGAGCCCCGTGTCAGAGGCACAGTCAAGGAAGGTGTTACGGAGCGGAAGCAATCAGTTTTGGAAAATCTTTATATTTTTAAAGAGTTAAGTGTTTTAAAAATGCTTATTTAGACTATTTTTGTAATAACTAGCCAGCATATCTGTTTAAGAAAATGGAAAAATGCCAAGTTTCACCAGATATTATTCACAATCTAAGTACAGAGCGGCTGATAAGAAAACTGTGATGACGCCGCATTCTAGCAGCATTTAAATGCATCACTTTCGCACAAATCTCGGAGGTGCGAAGAGTCTCACATCAGATTTGTGCGGAAATTCGGTTTTGTGTGTGTAACAAGAGATTCGTGTATACCTTTTCAAGATTTGTGCGTGTAGTTAGTTTCTAGCTATTGTCATTTAAAGTTGTACATGTGCAAATTCTATATTTTTTTAATGTTGTAATTGTTGTACTCATGCACAAAATGTATTGTATGAGTTACAAATCAAGAATTATGCACGCACAAATGGGGGTGATACTTATTTCTCTCCATACTTCTCTTCTAAAACCAGTAATGATCATTACAGGGATTTTAAGTAGGAGGTACTTAAATGGAGATGTAACAGATGTGTGCATAATAGTGCATGGGGCGGCCATGGAGCAGCAGTAGGTTCTGTTCCAAACTTGCCCACCCATGTGTTGAACTGAACCCTAGATTGCCTCTGGTGGAAAGTTGGTGGCAGTGTTCGGCAGCGGAGCCGCCATCAGTGTGTAAATGGGGGAATAGGACTGTGACTGTAAAGCGCTTTGGGCCTTCAAGGAAGGTAGAAAAGCGCTGCACAAGTACACATAGGGGTTTAAAGATTCATCGGTGAACTGATTTCTATGCCTACGATCCAACCAGATTGATCTGTCTGTGGCAGAATCAAATCTAACTGGACTATGACATTAAAAATCATGTCAAAATGAGATTTAGCGATAATTGATCATGGAAAATACCATCTGGATTAAAACATGGTAGGTGTACTATATTTGTAAAAACAACCCAGTGCATCACAGCAGACAACACACATGTGATGCAGCAAAAACTGACCAACCATCATTCCTTTCTTCTCCAAATGGACCTTTGCTCATTGCAGACAAAAAGTTCCATCTGAACCGGGTCGGTCCACAGAACTTGTTTCCAAAAAGCATCAGGCTTGTTTCTATGTTCATTTGTGAACTTCTAAGGTTGAATTTTGTGCTGAGGACGTAGAAGAGGTTTTCTATCTTCTTAGAGCTTCTCCTGCTTTGTGAGCATCAACTATTTTCTGTTTCATTGTTCTGGACAACTGCTGGAAGAACCCATGATGCTGATTGTTGGGGCGAGGTCACATGATCAGATTATTTACAATCTTTCAGATTGAAATCATCTGATCTTTGCAAAGATGATTGTGAAGAATCCATGACACTGTCAGGTCTCAGCTTTTCCAAAGGGAGCGGTGCTTACTATCAATTCTGCTATTATTTTGTTTTCTGTTATTTTGAAAGGGTAAATGATGGAAATAAAGTCTATTTTTTGACAGAGAAATGGAATGTCTCATCTGTAAATGAATTCTTTAGGAGAGTTCTTTATGCACAATAGTATACTTTTTACCTGAGAGCTTGCAGATAAAAAGCTCGCTGCTATAAGCAAAAGTGAGAAATGTGGCTCCGTTGGGTTGAAAAGAAGCAGTCATAGACGGTGGATGCTCTTTGAAATTGATCTTCAGTGCTAAATCATCAATTACTAAGTTTATAAAGATTTTGATGAAAGTTTTTTTAGTTTTTTGAGTGTTTGCTAAAATACAGCCAATGTTCAGTTAGTGTTAATATGTTCCAAATGTTAGGTAAACAAGCAGGGAAGTGTCCGTCATTACATCTGAATGAGCAGACATCAGAGAAAGACTTGCTGATATTATTAAAAATGATGACATCATTTAACAGCAAATGTGTATAAAGTAGTCTTTAGAAAATGAGCTCAACGACACGGACAGCAAACAACCAAGAAGGTCTTCAGCCGATCTCCATCCAGTAAAAGTGATTTGCCAGTTGATATGAGTAAATTGGAAACTCCATAACCTTTCCAGGGCAAATGCCAAGGATGCTGTTCTCACATGGCCTCCTTCCAGGACATCTAACATTTCCTGTCTACAAAGCAGATCTCAAAATGGTTATAATGACTTAATAAGAATTGACTGCGGAAGTGAGGGCGATGAAGTTAGCATTAATTACTATTTCTAAAAATTAAGATGGAATTTTGACCCAAGGAGATATGTATCAACACTAGATGATCACAGTGGACCATGAACAGTATTAACACATACTTCTTTTTTAAGTAAATCTGCTACATGGACCACACAAACTAATAAAAACATACACATACAAACACATGCATGCAGGAGTGGCAAACTGAGTTGTGATAAGCCGACTGGATGTGGCTAATGGCTGACAGCTCCTGATCTCTCACTGATTAACTCACTGGTTTACAGGATGCTGCTAATGGACATGCACACAGAAGAACCAATACAGAACCTGGTGAAATACAGACACGTCTAAGCATTTTTATGAAATTTAATTTATAATGAATATCAGCTTTCATGCTTTGCCATAACTTCTTAATATAACAAGAGCTAGTTAACGTTTTAAGATGTAAATGATTTGACATCACTCATACTATGTTGTCAAATGCTCAATATTTGGCTGTAGTGTGTAAACAGAATATAAAGTTTTAAATTAAAAAAATCTTGTAAGACTGTAACAGCCTTTGTTTTTGAGACTCATCAAGGTGTTAGGTTGTGCATGCGTGTCAAAGTACATGTTAATGTTTCTAAGGTGGCCACAATAACAACATTTAATTACCCTAAACTTTGAATGCATTACATATGCATTTTAAGCTAGAAGATGGTCAGGTCAATCAGCAGAATCAGGTGAACTACCTCACACTGAGCACACTGGGCTTTGGAAATGGGGTGTCATTTCAGCTTTGATAAACAAAAAAAACAACTGAAGTTCTATTCAATGTTGTTAGTTTCCGTGATAAATCTACATCTCCCACCACTTTAAGTTGTTTTGATGCCAGTTAGCACACATTCACTGATCCTGCCTCACAGATAGTAGTCACAGAGAGAAAAGCAGCAGGCAGTAGATGTGGCCACAAAGAAAGGGATTTACGCAGTCCCAAAATGAAAAATAACAGGGCTGCAGATGCACAGGGTTGTTGTTGTTTCTTGTTGTGGTTTTCTTTAAAGGATCAAAACAACAGCAGTGTCAAAGGGGTGGCTTGCGTGCACACCCACACATGTGGATCTATAAAGGCAGATTAAATAGTCTTTCTTTCAGTCTCAGTGCTGTGTTATCTGCCTTTCAGGTCCGTCTCCTTTTCTTTTTGTCTTGATACAAACTGCTGGCCACAGAACGTCACTGTGTAGTCTAGCTTTGATTAAGGCTGTCTCTACACACAAAGACATGTAAACATAAACTTCACAGCAAGGCAGAGTGTGCAGACTTGGTGTATTTGTAACAGCTGCATATTGATCCACTACAGCGCAGCTGAAGGACAATAACACAGCAGCACTAATATTGTGCTTCTCCATTCAATTCAGGACAGATATGCTGAGTCAAAAACTGGAAACACTGTGCAACATGCTCTGTGCAAGTGTGTGAGAGTGTGTGTGTCATGCAGACGGCGTCGCATCACCTCGGGGAAAGCAGAGATAAGCAGAGTGTATGGGCTGAGATAAGATCAGAGCAGACACCGCGGAGACTGACTGACTGTAAGTGAGTCACTGCAGTTTTATGGCCTAAGGACTCTGGAAGGAACAATGTCAAGGCTCTATATTCCCACCGGCTCATGACTTGTGGTGCATTGGCACGTGTGTTTCTTAATTTAATATTGGAAATAATGATTTTCACACCCTGTGGATCACTCTGCTCCTAACCAGCAGCAGTTTACAGAAGGGTGTGGCTGGACAAAATGGAAACTTATCCAAGTAAATGACAAAAACATTTTCAGTATGAGGCTTTATCAAGTTTCTGTAATGCTGGTCAGAAGAAACATCTGCAACACGGCCCTGGTGCTGAGGGAGAGCGGTCGACTTCTGACTGAGGGATCGCAGGGCTGGTTCCCGCCTTGCCGTCCGTGTGTGCTTGGGCAAGACACTGAACCCATCGTTGTTCCTAGTGGTTATAGGCTCAGCAGTGTGTGAATGTGTGTGCATGGGTGAATGGGACTGTGACTATAAAACACTTTGGGCCTTTAAGCAAGGTAGAAAAGCGTTTTACAAGTATACGCCATTCAAACCAGGTCTGTGGCCAACAGTCAAATCATGACTGGCGGTTAACGGGAGCCAGATCAGACATCAGTCCCAACCAGGGTCAACAATGCCAGTCTCAGGACACATGGCACAGTCCATGTCCTGAAGTGCTGGGGACACCAATGCCAACACCAAAATGACAACAAAAAGAAAAGGATGGGCCTATTTCTGTTTCTGAGAAGAGCTCCATCCACAGGACAGCTCATGCTCACTGCTTGTACCATTAAAAACGTACTGTGTTGGTGAGCACTCTCACCATATGAGGGCGTTTCATAAAGCTGCATTAACACAGACACACTTTGCACTTGCTTGGTTAGTAGACAGGTTAGACTTTCAATATTTTGATGACCATTGTATGACTTCATTCCTTCTAGTGCAAGACTTTAAAAAAAAAAACAGTCAGCACCAACAGTTAACACTGGTTATGTTGTGCCACACACATGCATATTCTTCAAGGGTTGAGACAAAAGTGATGTTTGTGTGATAAGAGGCGGCGCCAAGGCAGTGGCAGGACACAACACAGAACCTTCCCTTTGCACATGCACACTCAGTGATAAGCATCACCTCCATCCCTTGGCCTTCCTCCGTCCGCCTGTCTCTCTTTGCACTAAAGCAGAGAATGGGAACGCTGAAAACACTGATGATACTGGCTGGAGACAGAGAAACCACAGATACAGCTCTCCACAGATGGAAGAAGATGGATGTAACAGAGAAACAGTGGCTCAGTTCAAGATTTTGCACAAGACATGCTGGAGTTTAACAGATAAAGATGGCAAACAGCTGTCCAGATACAACTGCTCTTCCCCACTAATTCAGCAGAGCCATCAATGAAAGTCCAAAGCCTGACCGAATTATAAGAACATCAGTAGGGTTTAAATTATAGCAGGTTTTTTTTAAAGAAGGATCTGAACATGCTCCTAAGTGAATGTGTCACGGGGAGCTAGGACCCCTCAGGTCTCATATTTTCTTGTCATCTTTTTTGACACATAAACAAAGACGCCAGCAGCTGCTATACAATTTGTCAGATTAGCAAAGGTGAAGTCACAAGACACAGCTGATAATGTCACAGACGCCAGTCTTTATCTACTTGATCAAACACAAGGTAACTAGATATAATGTCACGCGAGAAGTAATTATTTCCTCACTTACAGTGTCACTGACTGCTGTGATGTCTGTGCAACCACACCTACAACACATTTTCAGAACAGATGATATCAGCATCAAGGTTCAGAACATTTTTAGAGAAACATTCTTGGGCAGTAAGTCAGATTTGATCACAACCACTGAGAAAGAAAGAATCTCAAATAAAATCGAGGCAGAAAGTTTTCTACACAATAGGAAGAACTACAAGAACAAATAGGTTCAAATTCAAATCTCTTCATGGCAGAACCTGACAAACAACAACAGAAGAAGTACTGACTACTTCCCATTCACGCCTGTGGAGGACTTCAGCCTCTATAGTAATGTTCTTTTCCCGTAAAACCTTCTTTTGTTTTACTAACCCTTTTCGTCTACTACTGGTATTTAAAAAAGACAATAAATACAGATGTTTTCCAGTTTACTGGTCTCTACATATACTGATCAAGCAACTAATCTTAGAATCACTTTGAGGTTTATTTTGACAGTAGGGGGTTTCCCAGAGGACAGACATTTGTGGTCACACCTTGCTGTTCACACATCACCATGGTTAGACTTTTCCTCATCTCACATGCAACTTTGTTATGTAATTAGTCAAATTTGGGTTCAGTTATGTCACAGTGTAAAAGCTGAACACATAAGAGGAGTTGAGCAGCTTGACTTATTAGACATTCAATCCTCATCATTTTCCATTTTCACTTTGTCCTTTAACACCACAGCTTTAGCTCCAGCATTGGCATTCTTCCGACTACAGTAACTCTTCAACTGATTACCCAGTTAGCGTAATTCCAGCAGATTCTGAAGCAGAGAAAAGCAGCCCTGAGCTGGTATGCAACCCTTTGCAGCAGTGACGTGCTTACCAAATCAACGTATATTAACTGAATCTGTCGCAGAGAAAAGCAGCTTCGTGCCATTGTGTAAGACTTTGTGTTAGAAGTGCGTTGCATGATGGTGCAAAGCTGATATAAAAAGCTGCTTTTCACCGCATCAGAATCAGATTGGTGTCCACGAGTTAAGGTATGTTAAAGAGCGTGTCTTACTGGCCACAGGAAGTGGCCTCTGGTGTTGAAGGGTTAAAATCATAACAAGTTTTCCTCGTTTTTCTCTTTCTCAATGAATTCAAATATGGTGATCCTTATTATTACTGCTGTGCTCTCACTCTTCTTGTTACTTATAATGCGACGTCGCAGGAGTTGTGAGGGTCTTGTGTCATATGAAATGCCAATCAGGGAAGACGTCTGTCGTACCAGATTTGTGTGAGACAACCAATTGATTGAACCCCCTCGAAACGGATTTCTTGAATGCAGCATATCATGCAAGTTTATTAAAAATAAAAATGATAGGAATAAAAATATGAATACACATATCTTCCAATAATTCATCCACAGCTTTGTACAAAGCAGTGTAAAATAATCCCAAAAAACAAGAATTTGAGAATGATGACATCTATTGCAATAAACTGCTACTCCTATAGAAAATTATTTTATAAATGAGTTTTAAATGAATATCTTACAGAAGACATTCTGTTTTACACTTTCCAAAAAGCATGAAAGTGCAACTTATTATTATTGTGATAACCACAATATATCAACTTCCAGTTTAACTCTATAAACCCTTAACAACAGTTTATGCACAGCAAATACAATTACAGTAGAACGCATCGATATGTGCTGTTTTAGGAATGTGTAATCTCAAAGGAAACGTGAATATTAACATTGTTTTATATGATTCATAAGGTCTTTTGGAAGAAAAAAACTGTTGTCTTGTTTTTTCATGCTTCACTTAAATCCTTGTTTTCAGTCAAATTAAGTCATGTTTGATGAATTTTATTATTAAACAATGCTGTAATCAACTATAGCAGCAAGTGATATTTGTGATTCTGATCTTTAGTGCACATGCAGAATCTAAAGATGACCACACTGACGGCATCAAAGCAAACTGTAAGACTAGCATGACAGAGGGGAACAAGAGCAATTGACCAAAAGTGGACTGAGAGTACAGATAAACTGCAAGAGCTGAAGCAGACTAAAAAACCAGGTGCAGAGTGATGAAAGTCCTTTACCTGATGCGCTGTCCATAATATTAGACTGTCCTCGACGATCAGTTATCAACCGGGAAGAGATGGGCATGCTGACCGGTTCTGAACGCACTGGCTGGATCCTACAAAAAAAAAAAGATTTAATGAGCAAAAAAAAAAAAAACCCAAGGACACATTCAGTGATATACTACCTCCTTCAATGGATTACACTCATAGATTCAGGGATCTACTGCTGGGATCTGCAACTTTTAGCGTTAAAAGAGCTATCTTCTCCCGCTCCTCCGGGACCAGGTCATGAGGGGAGCATTCAAGGCAAAGATGCTCCCCGGCCACTTCCTCCAGCTCCTCTGGGGGGACCCCAAGGAGTTCCCAGGCCAGCCTAGACATAGTCTCTCCAGCGTGTCCTGGGTCTTCCCCGGGGCCTCCTCCAGTGGGACATGCCTGGAACACCTCCCCAGGAAGGCATCCAGACCAGATGTCTGAGCCACCTCAACTGGCTCCTCTGGATGTGGAGGAGCAGCAGCTCTACTCCAAGCTCCTCCTGGGTGACCGAACTTCTCGCCCAATCTCAAAGGGAGTGCCCAGCCACCGTATGGAGGAAGCTCATTTTGGGCGCTCGTTATCGGGGAACCTATTTCTTTCGGTCATGGCCCAGAGCTCATGACCATAGGTGAGCACTGGAATGAAGGCCGACTGATAAAAGGAAGGGTCCAGTTTCCTGACAGACCAAGACCCAACAAAAGTTGCAAAGTCCCACTTTACTCGTAAAGAAAATACTACTTATTTATATTTTTGTGGCAATTAAGCCATCCCTTTATAAAATGTAGCCTTAAAAAATCTACATGTATTATGACAATAGGATTTTTCTATGACATAACTCTTGACAACAGCACATAAAAGCTCCTTTAAAAATAAAATGCATACTGTGTCAAACAAGATTTTGCTGCAGTACATTTACAGTTACACTGCAATGATACTTTAAAACCTTTGTATTTGAATCTCAGTGGGTTATTTTGTGCTTGGTAGTTCAAACAAGTGGAAACAGCACATGCTTTTGTTTTGTGTACATCCAAATGAGGATTTATATCAGTCTGCTGTTTCCTCTTCAGCTACATCTTCACGTTCACCTTTCATCAACTTTCATTTAATTTTTTTTTTTTTTTGTTAAGCTAAAAAAAAGATTTGAATTGACTCTAATAATACACCCCTCTTACAGTACATTGAGGCTTTGCTTAATTATCTGAGGTGTGTGAATTTGGGAAGAATGGTGAAGCTTTTGATGACTGTTGAGTTTATATAATGTCAACAGTGGTTAAAAAAAGACAGTTTTACTCATGTAAGATCACTTCAGTCGAAACATCTTAATATAAATGAAAAAACATAACTAACAAACCCATCATTTATTCAAATTGTTAGCATTTCTCTTCCAAGCCAAAGGGACACAATTAAAGGCTCTGGAGCATATGGCTTCAGAGCCTCAGGTTGCAGAGCTCTGATTGACTGGATACCTCTATCTAATACAAGCAATCAAAGTTTCTAGTAGTTGAAACAGATGGTCAACATTCAGCATGTTGCAGTAAATAAATGTCATTTAATTCCAAAGCTAAGCATGTTGTCAAAACAGTTTATCAGCAAAACATCTTCAACCCAACTTCCAAGTGCAATTCGGATTGGATGACAGGCTGTATTTAATCAATAATTCTCAGAGAACTTTAATATCACTTCTCTAGTAGAGTTAAACATATGGTAACACATCTGACCAATCAGTCCAACTTCTGACCTAACTTTTGAGTAAAGCGCTATAAAGATGAATTGTAAAACACTGGACCAGCATTGGGATCTACATATACGTTCACCCAGACAAGGTGAAATCTAAGATTAGTGTAATTCCAAACACTGGGGCTGCACGGTGGCACAGTGGTTAGCGTTCTTGCCCCCAGCAAGAAGGCCCCCGGGTTTAAGTCCTGGCTGGGGGACCTGAAACAGCATTTTCACTGGTAAAACCTTTCTGTGTGGAGTAGGCCTGCACAGTATGAGAAAAATATATGATATCTGTGGTTGAAACTGTGATGACGGTACGACTTGCTATAAATGGACAAAAAGCAAAACATAAACACTAATACATTTTCATTTCACTGTGAGTTCTATGGGGCTGCATGGTGGCGCAGTGGTTAGCGCTCCTGCCTCACAGCAAGAAGGTTCCCGGTTCAAGTCCTGGCTGGGGGACCTTTCTGTGTGGAGTTTGCGTGTTCTCCCCGTGCATGCGTGGGTTTTCTCCGGGTACTCCGGCTTCCTCCCACCGTCCAAAAACATGCTTCATAGGTTCATTGGTTACCCTAAATTGTCCCTAGGCGTGAATGTGAGTGTGTATGGGTGTGTGATTGTGGCCCCTGCGACAGACTGGCGACCAGTTCAGGGGTGTACCCTGCCTTCGCCCATGAGTAGCCGGGTTAGGCTCCGGCAACCCCGTGACCCCGAAAGGGATAAAGCGGATTGGAAAATGAATGAATGAATGAATGAATGTGAGTTCTATGAAATAATAATTCATTTTATTAAATAATGTTTAGTTTTCGGGATGTTTTGAGGCAAATGTATGCCTCATTTATGCCTTATATTTAAGCCTCATTGAGGCTTATTCATGAAAACAAAACACTAAGAACATCTTTGATCTCATGAAATTCCTATAGCATTGGGTGATGCATCTTTCAAATAAATAAGATGAATGCTTGGAAGAATTTACAACTTGAAATTCTTCAGTGTCTCCTGCTGCAGCAATTACACCCCACCCCAACGCGCAGACGCAGCAGCCGGGTTCTTTTCCAGACATCCATAAACCAGGAAAATCTTTGGATAGCATCAAAAACCCGGATATGGAAGCATTTTTACTGATGTTTTTTGTAGAACTCTGCAAAATAATTAAACCTGATCTCTCGTCATCCTCGTCTTATGAGTTAAACTCCTCCCACGCGCGGCGGGAGAGTCTGATTTTTAGAAACACTTTCCAACAAGCATCAGGCAGCGACTTTGACGCTTGTTAAATCATAGACGTGAATTTGATGCGGGAATTACGTACTGTTTGATCAGAAAATTGATTTAAATGATGTCCGTGAGGGGGTGGGGGGTGGGGGGTGGGGGATCTACAGTACACCTGTGCACTGAACCGTGGCGAGTGATCCAATCCGTTAAACCCCTGACCGACAGGCTTTTTTTCGCCACGAGCACATGCTCTGAGGTGCTGCTCTCAGCCTATTGCAGGCCTAGCGTGGAGTGTGCATGTTCTCGCCGTGTGTGCGTAGGTCTTCTCTGGGGACTCCAGCTTCATCCCACCGTCCTAAAACATGCTTCAGAGGCTCATTGGTTACTCCAAATTGTCCCTAGGTGTGACAGCAGGCGTGCAATTGTGGCCCTGCGGCAGACTGGCGACCTGTCCAGGGCGCATCCTGCCTTCGCCCACGAGTGGTTGGGTTAGGCTTCGGCAGCCCCGTGAGTATAGAAAATGAAATCAATTTCAAACACAGTGACTACGTTTAAGGCTGTCACAATCGTGACCATTTTGTTTCTGGTTCCTTCATGTAGAAAAGTTTGAAAATACCGCAGACTGTGCAGATCCAGGTCATCTGTGTCAAAGTCCAGAAGGGGCTGCTGGACATCAGTGGGGCCCTGGGACTGAAGCACTGACGAAGACGAGGAGATCACTGTTGTTTGACCTGAAGGATGAATGGTCTTAAACTGGAACTGTGGGCCCATCCAGAGGCGGCGGTGGGGTCCTGTGTGGGTCACAATCTCCACCTGTGAATGTCAGTGTGGAAACAGATTGGTGAGTACGTGCATTCTGTGCAATAACAGAAACTCATTGGCATTAGCATTTCCTTTTTTATTTCAGATTTTATTTGGGATACAATGCGATCTGTACTCCAGAGCATAAAACAAAATAAAACCAAATAAGTATTCTCTTTGCCGTTCTGTTTCTCCCTTCAGCGGTCGCCACAGCAAATCGTTTGTCTCCATTTAATGCTATTCTCTGTATCCTCCTAGCTTAAGCCAACTACTATCCTTCACTCTATCCATAGATTCTTCTTTGGTCATTCTCTAGGCCTCCTTGGTAGCTCTATTACTTTCCTTTTCCCAACATATTTACCGTGCCTCTTCTAAATGCAAAGAAAACAAACCTGTGAATACATAAACAATCACAAAAAATAGAGGCGTGCGCACCACTGATCCTAGATTGTGGATGCATACAGTACCTAAAGGAGATGCACTGGCGATTGAAGGAGCTGCATGGGGTCAAATCTGAATCACCTTAAGCACCACCCCCATGAAAAAACAGGATCAGCCAGAAACTGGTGGCAGTTTCTGGTTAAAACTTTTCTTTGTATTTATTCAAGTTTTAACTTGACTTTTTTTTTTATTTTATTTTCAATGATTCCTTTAAATTTAAAATGTGTACTTTCAAGTTAAAAACTGTTTTAAAATGTTTTCTCAAATTTATAATCTGGTTTTTATTCACTTGAATTCACTTGAATTATTACAATAACCATCTCAGAGACTCTGGTCTTGCATTCAAACCTCAAATGTTCTAACTGAACAGGACAGTTGGCTGCTACAACATTTACAAACTCCTGGCAACACAATATCTAGAATCAATTTACAATGTTGAAATTTTGTTTAGTCTGTAACATTTATTCTCGTGGTCAGAAGGCATCATCATGTTACACTGAAAGTGTCTTGGTAACATGTCTATGAAGGGTTAGGGTTGGGGTTAGTTAATGTAACAAGGGTTAGCTTAATTTTAACAAGGTTAGGTGTTAGGAATCAAAGGTCATACCAATACCTACCCTACACATCATAAAGATGAACCAGAAATGAAAACTTTAAAATAACCTCAGAACTTGTCAGAATCTTGTGTATGTTGGAAGTGCTGGCAGAAAGAAAGGAAACCTTCCCAGAGGGCTTACATAAGTCTGACACAAGCAATATCCTGATGGTTTAAATGAGTAGAAGCCCGTTGGGAGGATACGATGGCACTGGTATGGCAGGCAGTCCACTGGCACCTAAGCTGAGTGGCAAGGAGGACGGCTTAAGAGTGACTTAATAAAAAAATCTCAACTATTACTGCCTCTTTCATTCTTCATCTCCTCATGGCCTTAAAATGTACCAACTAACAATTTCCCCATCTCAATTCTCTGTAGCACTTAACACCCCTCTGTGTCTCACTGTTCACTTTCTATCATCTTTACTTCATCCAGATCTGTCCCTCAGATCATCTCAGTGCTCAGCTAATGGTTTCATTTCTAAAGCTTTCAAATGGCCAGTTCCCAACATTTCTCATAATTCTGCTTGTTGTGAACGCATGAATATGTTTTAAACAAGACCAAATTATAAAAAGCCATTTAATGTAAAAAAAAAATAAAGGTAATTTGGTGTCAGGTGAAACCTAAACAAAAATATATCAACGAAATGGGATTTTAAATGGGACTGTTCATTTTGCAGTATACCAAAACTAAAATAAAAACATCTCTGCTCATGACAACTTAACCGTTGATTTTTTGCTGGTCTTAGTTTATTTCTGACTCCCTAAAAATCTAATTAAATAAAAAAAACTGGACATGATGGCATTACCATCACAACAACTGGTAAATAAGGGACTTTCAATTGAATAATTTTGATTTAGAAAAATGCAATGAGAGATGACTGGTACGTCTAATTCTATTCTCATCACAGATGTCTTGGTACATACTGTGTGCCAAGCCTTTGGATGATGGAATTTTTTATACTTTTCATGCACTTCCAACACCTGACCTAAACTATAAGTGCTGCTGTGTCTGAGGCATCTGTACACAACCTGAAATTTGACCTCATGTAAAAGATCCCATTCTTAGCTGTGCTCCTCCTAGAATCCACTACCATTGTGTGTTGATACTGGAATGTAGGTCCTACCACTGGGAAAGTTCAGTGGTATGTTATTGTCCTTCCAAACTTCAGATTGACCTCATTGTCAGAACAGTATGTTTCACCTTATAGTCTTGTGTTTTAAGTCCAACTAATTTGGATTTTTTTTTGGTACTAAAATTGTTACTTTTTTCCCTTGCCTTTAGGAAAGAGTATGGCTTGAAATGTTCTGCAATTAGTATTGTAAATATTTTAAAAAAGGTGGAAAAGTGCCAACTTAGGACAATTTATTAATTCTAACTCCACAAGTTCACTTGAAGGATAGTTCCATTTTTTTTTTTACATTTTTGTGTTTTCATACACCAAGCCTGCACAGGCCATTCAGATTACAACCTTTTACAGCTCTACAAGTGAGGCCATAGAAGATGTGGACTGCTATGTTGTGTTATGCTTTGTGTGTTGTGTTTGTATTTATTTTGCCAGTTAACACCATCAACGTCAAGCCCAATCACAGAGCCAGCAGCTGCTCGACTCTCTCTGTAGCAGTTTAGAGGATGCAAAATGTTATGCTCGGTTTAACTTCAGTCAAGAACTGGTAACCGATTTCAGTAGATTTACCTTCATAGTGTATGCTGTTCATGTCTGTCTGGTGAGTTATAAACTAGGTCAATATGCTGAAGTCAAAATGTGAACATGGGCTATCACTAAACAGTTTACATCCTGAAAATGTTAGCCAAGTTCATTTGTGCTGCTGTCGATTCTTTTAAGATGTTTTTCATCATATCCATTGTTTTAGTTATTATAAAAACCCTAAATGTATCATAAATATACAACTAAATCATTTCATAATAACATATCTAAAAATTAGAAAATGATCCAGATATGCTGTATGCTTATCACGTCAGCAAACAATCTTCCATGAACAATAAATCAAAACCAAGGACTTGAAGGTTATTTATTTTTACAGTGAATACACTTAATTTTGAAAAGCATATCAAGGATAAAAGGTTGAGTATCTCACTGAAACTTGACAAGCTTTCACAAGCTGAGCTGGACTCTGTCAGGACAGAGCTCCTGACAATGATAGGTACACGAAGTCCCAGGTCCCAAACCTTACGTTTCATTAGACAATGGCCAATCAATCCTGAACCCCAATCAAACAGCAGAATGCCCACCAACAACCTAATGGAGACCCCGATATGACATAATGAAATCCATGAGACCACACTTGGCCTCTAATTCAATAAAGCATATCTCTATTTGGCATTTCTCAATCTACCAAGATTTTTGTTCAATAACTTCAAGCTTTTTCCATATATTGTTGAGGGGCTGAAAGAAAAACAGGCTGTCCTGAACAACACATCGAGAAGCAAACTTTGTAGGTTTGTTGGCTTCCAAGATTTACTGATACTTTAAAAGGTTTTGCAGAAGATACGTACAAATCATCTTGAGTACTTTCCAAGGCATGAAGAATTACAAAGTTACATCTCATAGCACAGACGAATGCATCAGTACAGCTACTCTGACAGTAAGTCACAAAAATATAGGTTAGTGCAATGGATAGTTTTGCTCCTGGCAAACTATCATGACAGATATGAACCAAAGCCTCTGCAAGCTAAGTGGGTTGCATTTTAGACAATCAATTATGCATACACTGGAATTATTGATGGTGAAAATGTAGTGGGTTACCGGCCGACACCAGGGATCAGTGCTGTGAGGGTTAACCATGCTGAAAAGACCAGGAAGAATGTAGTGGGGTTGTTATGCCTAAAGGAAACACTTTTGAACAGTATTTGAGGGATTGGGGTGGAGTCAGATGACGGAATAACTAAATCATTAAAAACATAAGTAATCGGAAAAAATACACGAGGTTTGATTAGAAATTGAAACAATAAGAAACAATGCCAAACCAGACTAAAATGAAACAATCACCTACGTTTGACCACAAGGTCATTTTGAAATAAACACCAACACGATTATTAATATTCTCAGAGAACTGTGCCTTGAAAAAGGTTGAGAACCACAGTTTGGAAACAGCTATTCTGTGAACAGTCACACAGACAACAATGACTTAACCCCATGTAAGTGCCTTTGTGGTTAACAATGAAAAAAGAAAAACTCTTTTTTTTTTTTTTGGAGAACATCCTAATAAAATCCAGGCGTTTTTTGACAACGTTTCTAGAAAGGTGCCACATATTTAACAAAAAACAACCATGCAATCCTAAAAGTATTACAAAAGGACAAATTCAAGTCTCTGGGGTGTAAAGATGCTCACAAACCAAACGCAAATGTAAAGTCAATGTAAAGTCCGTTTAGACGTGAATTGAGGTTCTGTGGCACATATTGAAAAATCGAACGTTCAGAAAAATCTAAACTCTGGGGAGGTCGTCACGTCTGTGTCAACCAATCAGAGACTCAAGTTTGGGCGCGTGACGGTTTCAGTGACAGCGGTAGAACACACATCCAATATGGTGGATCGGATCTACTGAACTTCCATTCATTTCTTAACCTGATGGATCCCTTTCTGGACAGCGGGGTTTCCTGAACCCTTCCCGCTACTGTTGGGCGACAGTCTGCTTCAAACACAGTCAGAGAGAGACGGAAACACAGCAGAAGCGGCCAAAGCGGCAGAAGTGACAAACCCGTTGAGCATCAGCTGCTCTTGTGGTGAATGTGGTTAGTCCCCATGAATTGTAATTTTTGTGATCGAACGAACTCAGGGTTCATATCCCACACCGTAGTTCTTTGAGTCTTTTTTCCGCTAAATTACTTAACAAACATTACTATAAATATTAATCAAAAACATCAGGATAATCCTTTGGATTTGAAACATCATTGGAATGTCTTTTCTTTATAGATGTGAGTTTTTTGTAATCCATAATTAACACAAATAAATGTAATCTATGAAACCTTTGGTTTACATTTTCTTGTTGGTTTTAAAAAAGATGTTCATATGAATGTACTTTAAAAAATGATGTATTCTTTATGTTTAATAAAATGCAACGATATATTTAAAAGTAAAACACAACAATAATGAGGTTTGAACCTGACCAGATCTACAATGATAATGTACAAACACACAACAAACACACAACAAAACACAACACAAGAGCAGATTCATAACAAGGAGTGTTTGCTATTTGATGACTGACTTTTCCTTTTTTTGTGGGTAGATGGTTTATTTATTCATTCATTTCTTTTTGATGCCCGCGATCTACATGGAGATGTGATCACCGATGTTTTTGTAGAGCTCTTTGAAAGAGAAAAAACTGATCTCTAAACATCATCGTGTCTTCCATGCTTTGTAAATGAAATACAGACAAAGCTCCATGTAGTGATCAACAACATTAGCTGCTAGCTCCTCCCACATGCGAGTGAGACGGCTAGCTTAGGGAACACATTTTTGGCAGCGTGGTGAGAGAGGGGCGGGCCGCACGAATCGCGTTCAGTGTGAATGCACCTTAAGAGATCTTTAAAGGGGCCATCATTGCTTGTGTTGCCTGCCAAGCTTCAATGTGACAGATCCCATACAAAACGAACAACACAACTTCATCTCTTTAGAAGCTCCACCATTAAAGTCGTAAATACTAGATAGAGAACTGTTTTAGTGGATGTTGTTACTTTAGTAAAGCTTGTGATAGCATGTGAATATGTGAGTAACCTGACAATAATAAGCAACAATACAAAGTTAGTAGGGGCGCACATTTTACCTGAGAGAGCCACTCTTCATCTTCTTGAGTACCATGGTCTGATGCAAGGCTGTCTGATGACTCGTGCCGCATGATTGGGTCTGGGCTCCCTGGCGGCATTGCTTTTTGGGAAACACAACATGTCATCACAGAGCATTTTCACTAAATAACCATGATGTAAAGAATTACAGTACTCCAATCCTAAGGATTGTTGTCCTTGAACTAACTTTATTTTGTTGGACATAATGAGTCCTACAAACACATTGAAACAATAACTTAAAGTATAGAAGTCACCACACTTCACCAAATGTTTATTTACAAAAGCACTCCTTTTATCTGGAGCTACTTTAATGGTCACAAACACACTGTTTTCGATTACCTGCATTTTTTTTAAATTACCATTGCTTAAACCCACATATGACAACTATAGTGGGCGGCTGTGGCACAGAGATAGTGCGGTCAACCTCTGATCAGAAGGTCACAGGTTTGCTGCCTGCCCATGTGTTGAAGTGTCCGTGGGTGTTCATGGGTGAATGGGAACTGTAAAGCGCTTTGGGCCTTGATCTGTAAGTGACTGTATATGAAGGGAGGAAAGCATACCGCAGGCTGCAAACACGAAGACGGTAAGCATACCGAACTACCATACTCCTGTTTCCCGTCAGGGAAAGCACACTAACATGTAGAAGATAAAAAAGTGTTTAGGAAAACTTGTCAATTAGACAAACTTAAGTCCTTTACTAGGATTTGGATGTACTTAAATACTTTTTTATACAGGACATCATAAAAGTTGGACATCTTTTCCTGCTTTGTCCTGTATAGGGTCATGGGGATTGCTGGAGCTTATCCTAGCTACTTTGGAGCAAAGGCGGGGTACACCCTGGGCAGCACACTAGTCTGTAGCAAGGCCACATACACAAAAAAATGTTGAGACACCAAGTTGCAGTGACCATAGAAAACCAACACACACTTAGGTAGATCATGCCAGCTCCACACAGAAGGAACCCAGCTGGGATTTGAACCAAGGCCTTCTCCCTGTGCGGTGACAGTGCTAACCACCACACCTCTGTGCAGCAGTGTGTGTGTGCGAGAGAGTGTATGTGTCTGTAAAAAAGAGCAGTGACAGAGAGAGTTAAAGGCCGAGTCCAAAGTGCTTCCCTACCCCTCTGGCTCCTCCCTTCTCAAACAGCATTTGAAGCCGTGTGGATGCCCCAAAGTGTTTTTTGTTCTAACAGGCTTCAATGAGCAGGGGGAGAGAATGGGGTGTAATGTGCTAAATCAGTTGTTTGCTCTACGTCTTACTTCACTGATGGGGTTAGCTCTACACAAGACTGGGTTTTAAACTTGTCAAGGTCACACCTGGAGCACAGGAGGCAGCCCTCTTTCTACAAATGTGAAAGGAGCTCAAATGCCCTGGATGGATGGAGCTTGGTCTCAGCACCACTGGAGGAAGTCTCACTTCCATCCATCTTTGAATTATACGCTGTGGCCATTGTTTAAACCTGCTTAGGACCTACTGTAGGGATAGGATTTAGACAAAAAGAAATCAATCCACAAAAGGGCAAAAACAAAGAATTGAGGAAATGAAAAAACGCCAAAAGAGTAAAGAAATAATTTTTCCTGCATTATTATAAGTCCACTTTACAGACACATATGAATAATTAAATAACAGCAATATTAATATATTAAAAATTCAACTAAATATAGTTATCATTGTTGTTGTTTTTTTCACAATATTTCATTTTGGAATTCAATAGAGGAAATTCTTTGATTCCTGCTTTAGAGAAATCTAAACAAAGCATAATGTATGTGGTTGATGTAGATTAAACTTGATGCTTTCATTATTTGAAGGAAGTGGCCCTGTTCTGACCTGCTCATATCATGAAGAAGAAAGCAAGCAGAACGTGTGAGAGAGAAAAAGAGAGAGACAGTAGTTTTGTGTGTTGAAGATAGAAGAACAAAGTCGGCGTTGTGTTACTTATTAAACAAAATCACAACTTGCTGATTTCCTCCCTCTCTGACTCTCTCCTTGCTCTATAACCCTTGGGGCCAATAGCTGTTCCCTAATTAATTATTGATGTTCTGAAGCATTTGGTGGACTGGTTGGATCAGGTTTCCAAGGAGTGGATGTGTCAGAAGGGGGGTCTTTCAGAGGCCAGAATTGCAAACCAGTTATGTTCTAGATCAAGCAAAGGGACAATCCTGCATATGCATGTGTGTGCCAGAGTGCATGTCAGAAGACAGCATAGCATCAGCTACTGCTGCACTGTAGCAAATGATCTGCTTCAACAAGGAGCTTTGGCCTGAGCCCTAAAAACAAAAAAGCATAAACACTTTCTCTGGGAACAATTTTGAGGTGTAAACTTGCTGTAAAAAGGATTCTAGGGAAAATTAGTTCAGTAAAAAGTTGATAACATTCTAAGAAATAATCAAGCACAATGTTCTTGTAAACACAACAGAAAACTGAATCAGTTCAGCAGTGATAATCTATACAAAAAAACAATAAACAACTGCATTGAAAAACGTGGTACTGCAAAGAGGAATTGTCACAAAATACACTAAACGATCTCATAAAAAAGTATTATTACTGTGCTTAGGAAAACATCAGACTATTTTTAACCAAGTCTACAGCTTACAAACTTTTGACAATTCTATGGCACTTTAAATTAAACTGGACCTACATTTTATTTAAAAAAAACAAGCAAAAGTCTGCCTCATCGAGTCCTCTCTTCTAATTTAATTCAACGTATTTCCATGACCACACAAAAAAACCTATGTCCTCTAGATGGGCAAACAATAGAAATGTCAGTGACACGCTCTTTATTGAGTGTGGAAAGCAAGGGTGTTTTTCTGCGCTGAAGGCCAGCAGCTAGAGGCTTGTTAGCTAGAGCAGTGAAGCAGGGAGTCAGAACAAGAACAAAGGCTGCATTGGTATTGATATAGCCCGACCTCCAGGGGACGGGGGCCAGGGGCCGGACAGGCCGATCTCAAGGGATAGATAAGCAGCTAGTGATCTGATGGATATTGAGAGCTGGAAGCATAGCGAACAGAGGACAGCTGTCTCCTCCATGTTGTCTGATCTCTCCTCCTTTATCTCTTTCTTTCATATTTTTAGAAAACTCATATTGTGGTTTTGTTTTGTTTTGTTTTGTTTTTTTTACCACTTTGAACAACAGCACTTGGACGCCAGAGTCACTTCCTGGATTCCCTGTCGACTGCTCCTCCTGTCTGCTCTTTCCTCCTTACAGCAGTATCCTCCACTGGCAGATGGAGTTGGTATACTTTCAGAGCAGGATAGCTTTGTCATTTTAGATCATTCAAGATGCATTTGACTGACAGCTCTTTCAGCCAGGACTGCATTTACCCTACCCTTTCTTTGCATCTCTTTGATTACTGGGCCAGTCATGGCGCCACGGTTTCTCTTTACCAAACGCCTGATGCACCAAAGCCTTCACTCTGGCCCCTTTCTCAGAGCAATTAGATCTATTGACGAGGCAAACGTGGCTAGTCTGTCATGGGCCTCTCAGTCCCAAGAGAGCTTCCAACCCAGCCAGCCAGTCAACCAGTCTCTACAATTAGGACATTATATGGCATTTAAAGAAGGGAGGGCTGTGTAAAAGAAGTACTGCTGTCATTGAACTATCACTAAATGTGAAAAAAGGCAACAAGAAATCCTAAAAGCAAAGTGATACTTTACTGGCAATCATTAAAGCAACTTCACCAAAGTGGGTCTGCTGTTAGAAAACATGTCTAGACTGATGAATGTAAATCGACAAAAAAACTATTCTAGGTAAAAAACAAAAAAACACACATTTGCTGAATGTGACAAACGAGGAGGAACATTTTAAGATATTACAATGTCCCTTCATTTATTTTTTCTGTTCTGTCGTTTTTGTCAGAGGCGAAGAACAAGTGTCCACTCATACCTGGCCGATAGTTAAGACAGACTTTAAAATAGCCCGCCTGAATGTCAATATTCACCTTGAGCCCCCCCCCCCCACTGTCAGATCACCAAAACAGTGTCTACTCTGTGCATTTACTGCATGATGTGTGGCTCCCTGTCACTTATCTGTCTAAAGATGTGCTGTGCCTCGCAGTCCTCTGTTGGGCTGAGTGGTGCCAGTGGCTGCTGCAGATGGACAGGTGAAGATACTGACCATGAAGTGGCGCCACTGCTACTCTTTATCTCCTCATCCTGGAGGCTCCGGCCCTCACTCTCCTTTTCCAATTCCTCTCCTTTACAACTGCATATTTAATCAGCCTGGGTCATCCAATATAGCACCATGAGACTGGAAACCATGCGCCTGTCACTCAAAAGCTAACACCTCTTTGTCTTGCACCAACTGTCTGGAGACATGATCATCCTGCCAAATACTAAGCTTAAGGGGAGAATGCAAACATATTTTTCGATTGAGTTCTGCTTCTTTTCTGTTTCTTTTTGTATAACAGTTCTTACTTTGCAATGCAAATTAGACCTACATGACACAATGTGGTCTGCAAAGAAGAACTGTTTCTTTTCTGCTTCTTCTACATAACTTGATCTGTACACTCAGCAAGAAGCACTGAAGCAAGGCTCTAATTCATCCTATGATTGAATTGACTTTTTGTCTTGGATCACTTCTCAACAGCACTATCCTGCCCTGAAGCAAACTACGGAGAAAAAGCCCAACAAGGAGATGCATGCTGAGAAACAGGATGTAGAGAGGCTTTGGGTGCAAAGTGCATAAATATAAGGTGGCACTCTAATAGAAACTTAGCTGCTGGTGGCAGTATGCAGGATGCTGACCCAAAGGGTACATGGCAAGAGCACAACATGTGCGTGGGGGGGGGGTTTGAACTTTTTTTAGTTTTTTATATATAACATTATGACCTCAATGGCTTTACACTCGGTTGGTTAAAAAAAGAAAGAGCCATGGCAGTGTTATCTGGTTGTTATTAATTGGATGCAATTGTTAATGCGATGAATTTTTCTCATTATACAGACTGTTCCATTGCCAATGCTGGCAAAGAACGGTGGAACAGGCTGATGCCCGAGCCCATCATTCCAACATGTTCTCATTGCTCTGACACTAGGAGAGACCATTAGCACTAATTTGAGAAAATATCCTACCAGTTAGACCTAAAGCACTGCAGACGCCACTGGACATGAGTAGAGATTAGTATAAACAGAGATGCTACTTAGCCTGAAGCACTCACAAGCACAAATTACACATTTTGTATGTTTATCATTATAGAATGAGCTCAAAACGCCATCTTAGTCCACGGGGGTGGATTGATTCTGTGTCTGGCCATCCATGTGCACTCTGCACTTTTGCAAAATGGCCTCTTGGACAGAGACCTAAAGCGCTTCTTGCTCTGCACTTGTTACCGGGTTTGGGGGAGTTTAAGGTGTCAGATCTGAAAGCACCACCATCTGGAATTTTAATACATTAGTTGCCAAAGATGGACTCAAGGTAAAACCCAAATCTATAAAAACATACAAACTAAAATGGGAGAAAAAACAGAAAGGTTTTCTTCAGGAGTCTGGGTGTTCACTAAAATAGTTCCTTCTCAGCATGTGCCCCCAATAAGGTTGGTGACCTGCTTTCAACAAGGCCAGCATGGAAAGTAAGGTTAGGGATACCCCCCCGCGCGCCTAATGAGGCATGTTAAACCCATTTTTGACAGATGCATGAAAACAAAGACATTCATAAGTAAATTAGCTGCATCATTTACAATGCTTCTCTTTAACATAAATATGTTTTTTTTTTGGTAATGGCAAAATTGAAAATGATTAGATTTAAAATCTTTTAAACTTGAAATGAATAAGGGTTGGAGAAAAGCCAGAATGAATGTGGGACTGCTTTTAGAGTTTTCATCTTTCAGATATTCACGATAAATATGACAATGGTACAAATCCCATCTGTGTCCTTGTATGCACTGTAGTGCTCTGGTTCAGCAAACCTCTTTAAATAGATTGCATATTTCAAAGAAGGATGAGATCAAGAACACATTTGCCATAACCTGCATCTTATTCAAGACTAACTAATGCATTCGCTTTAATGTGAACAAAGCAGTTTGAATAAAACCTCAAAGGTAAGTTTGTGTAACACTTACCAGCAAGAAGGCATTGGTAATACTGAACAAGGTCTGAGGCCAGCACGAGTGGGTGGCTGGTGTTAAAGGGTGGCTGCAGCTCATTCCACTGCGGAGTCCTATCCCACAGGACAAATAATGGATAAGACTCAAAAGTGTCCCCAGGGCCTTGCTGAAGATTAACTGGTCCACAAAGTGTTACCTGGCAAGAGTCCAGCAGGCCCTTGGAGAGGTACTAAGCTCCAAAGGTGTATCGTCACTAATCTTTGGAGCGGTGCTAATTGGCCGAGGCTCAAGAACATGTTCCACCAAATTGCCGTAGCAACTTGCTATGTAAAGTGAATCAACAACCAACTCTCGAGTCTGATCTGTAGGCAAGTAAGAAATAAAATTACTTTAAAATGTTGCCATTTCATTTGTCACTTCATGTAGAAAGAGATTTCTTTAAAAAATAGACACTTTTGAAAGTTCACTGCTAAAGACTTCTCTGGACATTTTACAAGGATTGAAAAGCTCTTGAAGTACCAATCTAACCTTTATCTCTTTTGATGTTGGCATTAGTGATGAACCAGGAGCGAGATGAGGCAAATATGGCAGCCACGCAGAATTCTCCTCCACTGGACTTGCTTGGGGAGATCTGAGGTGGTGGCTTAGCTTTGCTTTGGGAAAGGAAAAAAAAACAAATGTAAACACGTTCAGGCCAAACTGCACTGTGCACAAACAATTCAGATTGAAGAGTTTATCTGTGAACATTCATTCTTCCATTTACTTTACCCTCTTATGCAAATACAGGGTCATAAGGTTGTACGAGCATACCCAGCTACTATCAGGCAAAAAGTGGGGTACACCCATGACAGGTCACAAGTCCATCACAAGGCCACAGAGAGACAAACATCCACTCATGTTCACACCTAGAGGACACTCCATTCACAGATGAATCCATTGAGCCCGTTTTTGGACAGGATGCATGCATGGGGAGAACCAACAAACGCCACACAGAAAGGACCCGGCTGGGGTTGGAACCAGAACCTTCTTGCTTTGAGGCGGTGTGAGTAGTAACCACTACCCTAGCGTGCAGCTTCATTCTGAACATTCAAAACACAAATGATTGCTGATTGTAAAACTAAATGGTTCTAAAAGCAGATAAGATGAGAAAGAAAATCTGTTTATTAAAGGGCCTGTAACATTAAAAAATTAACTTTTTGAGATTTTAAGTGTATTATAATGTTCATTCCTCACTGTAAACAACCCCAAGTCACACATTTCTGAGGATTCCTCTACAAACCTGCACTCTGAGCACCAGCACCTCCCAACCCACAACAACGAGCGGGTTCTCATGAGCTGACATCACAAAGTGAGAACAGCCCCTTCCAGGAAGGGTTTGTGCTGCCAGCACTGCCCCCTGGCTAACACACACGCGCAGACACACCCACACACACACACACATACTTTCTCTGCAAAGCTAGCAGTGATCTGTAAAACGCTTTAGTTTTAAACGCACAGTACTGTAAATCTTCAACTTGTGTCCGTTTCCAATAGCTGCCGGGACTAACAGGTGTTCATTACTGTCGGACGCCGGTCTCTGTTGTGGCTGAGCTCCTTTAAGACCGACCCTTCCAGTCGTGCAGATGCCTCTTATAAACGCCAGGCCAGCAGCCACATGTTTGGAATAAGTGTCCAAGCTACTAAAGGCAGATACACAATACGCAAATCCGATATTTTTGCAAAAATGTGGATGTTTGTTTTCGTGAGTGAAATGCAGACATGCTGCCCGGGCCGGATCTAGGAGTGAAAGGCGGAGCCTCAGAGATTCATTGGTCTTACTTCTGGGTTGGAAAAAACTTTGCTTAAAAAATGTTAAGTACTTCTACTTTCTTCTTCTGCTATCAATGTTACTTTTTGTGTTGACATTTATTAGGGACCTCAACAATAGCTGCGTGTGCAAAATATCTTTATTCTGATCAATAACAAGCATTTACATCCGCCACAAATTCAATCAGAACAAATCCTGTTGGCATGCGCAGAACTGTCTCAAATCCCAGAGACAGTAGTAGAAGAAGTAGCAGAGTTCTAATGTACACAAACATGGCTGCTGTATGCATGTAGCTAGACGATCTTCAGAGTGTGCTATTATGATTTATTTATTTTTAATGACTTTGCACATCATTTTCTAAATGCTCGGCTGCATGGACCCAGAGGAAGGGTTAGGGTTAGATGCTTTTCAAATATGTGTGGACAATGCAACAATGTGCATCTTGGCTGCATGTAAATACGTTCGAATAACATCAGCCATTTTTTTTTTCTGGACACAATTGGTAACACTAATTCACAGCTCGGAACGTGAAGCTGCATTTCCACATTCAAAAGCTGCCTCCGGAGCTCACACACCGGACCAAAACCGTTCTTATGCTCAAAGACACGAGTCCGGCAGCTCGCAGACGGTCCTGTTTGAGCTCCAAAGCCTCCTCTGGAGCACCACACCGTATGCGTGTGACGTAGAAGCCAGCGCAGTAATAACCCACAATAAGAATAATTAGCATAATGTGTTTACTGACAAGTCATATTAAGACTCATTTTGTCATTACTGTCACTGTGAGAAACAGAATGTAAAAAAGAAAAGAGCAAATCACACGGTGTGAATTTTACAGAAACTGCTGTCATAGTTTTGCAGAAGAAAGGTCTTTTGGACCTACAAGCCAGCAAGTCTGCAGGACCTCACAGATGTCAAACTAATGGAGTCAGTTGTTTCAGCCACTTTCTCAGGTTTGCCTGCAATCGTTTCTTGAAGTATTTGTCTATGGAAAGACTGATTGAGTTGTTTTAGACATTATAGAAAAAACGTCACCATAATTTTAGCTTTTTGTTTATTTATAAAAAAAACTTAATAGATTTGCATGCATAAATAGACGAATTGTATTTTAGTCTAAAACTATAATGATTTTTACTTAATGGACTACACACATAAGAGCTGCGTGTCTCGTCTTTCTCTGTTTTGAATAAAAATCTGATTGGAAGTTATTGGATTATTTAGCATGTCAGGAACTGCTTCAGAAGATGCAGGAAGAAAGGCTTTTCGGCTGCAGTGAAGTGCCCATGTGGTTCTAATTACAGAGCAGTAGCAGGAGCTGGTTTTATTGTCCAAACTTATAACCAACCTGGACATCAAAATGTGGCTGTAGTGCATCAGACATGAATTGGGCTCAATTTTAAAAGGCCTGACAGCTGTTTGACTTTGACATTTACAGCACTTGAGCATAAACTTAGAAATTGATAAGAATAAGATGTAGATAGTGTCAAGTAAAGCAATTCTTTCACTACTTTGTTTTTGTCTGTTCTTTTTTTAAGTCAAAGTATGCTAACTTTAATGTTCAGCCCATAAATGCAACTTTTCTTCAGATAACAACTGTTTAGGTAGAGTAACAACGTTTTAATAAATATACAATCATGTGAAACAATAAAAGCTAAATGTTTAAAGTAATAGTATTAATTTTTTCTTGAAATTCTAAAGTCTAAAATAAACCATAACAAATGTTCCATCATCCAATTCTTTCCCTTCTTGCCTTTAAGAGATCCAGGTTGGTATGCATTGTTTCCCTTGCAATGGTAAACAACCACATGATAATTCACAAAAGTGGTGATCAAATCTGTGATTTAATTTTGAAGTTTAGCAAGCAGATTGAGGGTCTATAGGGTCAAGCAACTTCCACAATGCCAGGTGCTGAAAGACTTAGTAAATCTCCTTTCTACTACCCCTTTTTAGACTGTCAGCACCTGGAAAAGTTCTCCCTGGATAAAGGGAATTTTTTACATCTCTGTTTGCCTGCTGTGGAAAAAGAAGGATCAGAAAAGGGGAAGTAACAAGGGCAGTCATTGGAAAATTCTCTAAACAACTTGTTTTGATTGTAATTATTAGTGCCGGGTCAAGGGGAGAGTACTGGATGACTAAAAAATCCACAGTAAGCCCTGTCTGTGAAAGGAAGATGGAAGGGGAGATAAAGCCACACTCAGGATATTGCACTGGCTAACACCGGGTTGCCCTTGTCCTTGCCTCTAGGCTCTTCCTTGGGCTTGTTTGTCCTTCAGTGTATTTAAAAACAAAGCATTCAACAGAAAAGGCTCGATAGTCTTAAAGAGGACTTCTAGGTTTTCCATTTTGTGAAGACATGGCCCGGTTTTTCTATTATTTTGTCCAACGGAGCCCGGGAACCTTAAAAATACAGTTCGAAACAGAAAGGATTACACACTTAAAACACTGTTTGAATTTTGGGAAACATGTGATTTATTATGATTTGATTTATTATGTGATTTACTCCGGTGTGATTTATTACATGATGTAAATGGCAAAATGTGAGAGGAAACGAGAAGTTTGATCCGCACAGATAACCACAGATTGTATGATTTTGTCCACAAAACAAAAATGCATTTTTGACATCAACATTAATATGGACCAACATGACTTTATTACATATTAATAATTACTATTATTATTAATAATTGGCTATGGTTCAATAGGTAAGCTGCTGTCTGGTAATCTGACACATACAGTGAATGTTCAGACACCCCTTTTCAAATGCTAAGTTTTCATTATGTAAAAAAAGACAGAAAATTAATTAGTTTGAGAATTTTTTTCACCTTTAATATGACCTATTACCTGCACAATGCAAGTGAAAAACAAGCACAAAAACAACACTGCACATCACCATATTAACTCCACACCTACAGTCAAGCATGGTGGTGGCAGCATCATGCTTTGAGGGTGTTTTTCTTCAGCTGGAACTGGGGTTTTAGCCAGGGTGGAGGGAATCATGAACAGTTACAAAGATTGCCCTCATAATCTATCAGAGTTGGAGTGGTTTTGCAAAAAAAAAAAAAAGTGGTAAAATATTGCCCCATCCAGATGTACCACAGTGATATACACCTTCCCCAAAAGACTGAGTTTGTGGTAAAAGCTAAAGGTGCTGCAACAAAGTATTAGTTTAGGGGTGGGCTTACATACACAACCAGATTATTTTAGGCTTTTCTTTTTTTGTTTTTTTCCCTTAAAGAGTTTCAGTTTGCTTCTCACTAGCATTGTATGGGTAGTAGGTCATATTAAAGGTAAAAACAGTTCTGCAATTATTTTTTGTCCTTTTTTTACTTCATGAAAACTTGGGATTTTTAATGGGGGTGTGTAGACTTTTATATCCACTGTCGGTATTCAGCTTCTAGCATTAAAAAACAACCCGTGCATGTGTAGTTGAACCAGCCACACATTTTCAGGGTATATGACATAACAGATTTAATTAAAAAAGCACAAATATCATAGCTGAAGATTATAAAACCCTCTGGATGCCAACAATAAAAATGCAAGAAAAAATGTTATTGTGCCTTGATATGACCTGTTGCAAACTTGTGTTTTCAAAAAATAGACTGAATTGAATGTCCAGCGGTCCCTCATTCCTCGCTCCTCATTCTACAAATAACCATCGATTGGTGAAATCCAGAGTAGTCACCTTTATTCTTTTTACAAATATTCTAGATGTTTTACAGCTGTAAAACCCCTGACTACAAACTTTATACACTTTTCTCAGACAGACATGAACATTTTCACACTTTTTTCTTGTTGAAACTCTCAAAGTTCAAACCAAAATCCCAGAATGAAACCAAAGATTTGCTAGCAATTGAAGATGTATGTAGAGCATTTTCTGCACAGGAGACACAGCATATATGGAAGAATAACTGGTCACAGAACACTCTGGGTTGTACACAAATAAAATATAAAAAGTATGCAAAATTGCAGTAGCGAGGGACCACTGTGATGGAATTAGTATGCATTGCAATGCATAGGTAATTATTTTTATAAACCTCTTGATGATAGCACAATCAAAGGAAAACAAGGTAGATCATGCAGAAAAGAAATCCTAAAATATACCTCTGTTACATGAAAACACTAGCAATTTTCCAGTGACCTGCCTGACTGCTTAGAGCATGTTAAAAACTCTCATGTAGAGGAGAGTGACAAACGGTTGACTTTAAAACCCTGGGTTTAGTCGAGAAGGAGCAATTTACGGTTGAAGTCTTTAACAAAAGCCTGACCGATGAGTAATAGTGTGTTCACTGTTTGTGTGCTTCAAGGTTTCCGACTGCAAATTATGATTCTACCTCCTCACCATAGTTTTGTGTCTGAGGTGCCCAGATTGAAAGTCTTTGAAAGCTCATTTGAATGGTTCCAAGTGTTAAGGTTTCCTTCAACAAAAAAAGTTGTGGCCTTAACACTATTGGGTCATCCATGTGAACAGAAAACCTTTTCTGTAGTGAACCACTGGCACGGTAAGGCGTGTATAAAATAATAAATACATCAAGAACAAACAGGAGGAAAGTGGAGGTAGAATACCCAAACAAACAGCAAATGCCATTTCCCTCCCTTCTACCAGATTTCCCTTTGTACCATGGCCTTTTAGCATGGAGAGGAATCTATTTTCTTTCCAACTTTAATTCACTGAAAAGACTACTCTCATGTCATTTCCACTTTTAATTTAACAAACGAGGACTCTTGACTGAGCTAATAGCTTTTCCTCAAGGGCATAATTCAATATGAGACATCAACCATCAAAGTCCCTTCACATTACTGTGTCCGAGGCTAACATGAGGCGGGGGGGGACACTGGAAGGCCAGTGGCAGCTTCCATTTATTTTATGAAACCCTCCCGGTAAACAAATATTATGTCTAGTGACCAATAGCAGGACATATTCTGAAGCAGTGATTCTTGGCCATGGTTAATCATTATCAGAGCAGGAGACAGCATTATAACTGTGTTCAGGAAGGAAATGCCAGACAAAGAGAAAGGGCAGTAAAATGGAGAATGGATCCTTCAACATTGCCTTTAATATTTTATTGCTGTACTTGACAAATTAAAATAGCTTTCAGGCTATGCTACCCATGGCACACTAATAATATTAATGATCAGAGAGATGTGGAAAATTTCACAGAAACTGCAAGCCAAAGTGTGGCTTTCACTCATCTCTGAATTTTTAAAACTGTAAAGGAAAATGTGATTTGGCAGCTGAAATTTTCAGGAGAAGCCACTTATCATAAAGGCCCCAAGACTCCAACACTCATGAGGTGTTGCTTTGAAAATTATACACTCAGAAATCAACAGGAGGCCAACTTACAAAAAGGATGAGGATGAAAAACAAAATGTCTCAAATAAAAAGTGTGACTTACTGCTCAAAACAAAAGATGAAACCCAAGACTTGAAGAGGGCAGCGCATGCTATTCATTTCTAAAGTGAACGGAAGCAACAGGGAGGAGCTACAGAGCAGGGAACCGGGTAGGAAAAAGTTCACTTGACTGAGCCACTCAATCATCGCTCCAGAAGTGACTCCTATTCTTTAAAAGCTTGTATGCATCTGATTTTACAAGGCAGCATTAACAAGAGAGTTGGCTTTGTCACATTGTAGGGAAATATAAAACATTGAACAGTTTTATCATTTTTCACCAAAACTGTCATTCCTTACAGTCTAACAGACCATTTCTTCACAATTTTCTTCTGCTCCTTATTGAACGTCGTTCTTTGATTTCTCTTTGACGATGTAGGCATACAGATCATTTAAAATTCTGCTACTTCTCATTTTTCTCTTTTTCTCCTATATTAGGCTTACAGCCACAGGATGGAAGATGAGACTTTGCATAATTGCATTGGCAACAAATTTAAAATAAAAATGACTGTGGAGCTTTTTAATTTGATGCTTATTTTACTGTTTTATTAAATGAGGAAATTAGTTGAATTTAAGATAGAACATGAAGCAAAACATGGACTTATTAAAAAAAACAAATTCTGGAAAAGAGAACATTAAAATGCTGTGGAGGGGAAACTGGCCTTACTTTGCAGTTACAAAACATAGACTAAAATGATAACAGACAAAGGCCTTAGCATGGCTATTAGCATCCCTTGTGCTTGACTGCTTTACAAATATACCTTCTGCTTTATACATAGGACTACATGTGAAAAAACGTACACAACTCTATATGCCGTATGTATTCTGTAACTTTAGAGTGAATAATAACAAAGGTTAAATGTAATACAAATGCAGAGTTTTTCTGTGGAGAAGAACAAACAAATAAACTCTAAGAAAATCCTAACACAACAGGTTTCACACAATATGAATGTAGCAAAGATATAACACAAAGGAGTATAAAATCAGAAACCAAACAACAACACTTCTTTAACAAGATGCTTAAAGTTATAGAACAGCGATTTCTGTCCCAAAGGCATTTTAATCACACATCCGTGTTTAGCAAAACAAACAAGTACAGCAAAATCATGAAGTAATAAGGAATCCCTTCCGTACTTAAGTGTTACAGTGACTTTGACACAACATAGAGAATCCTCTATTATCGACATCTTTGACATTAGAAAAATGAGGTGTATGGAAAATCCGGAATAACAAAAGCAAAGATGAGAGAAGGAGAAACACTCCTCTTTCACATTTTTGACCACCCCTTGAGTTATGACTGTGCAAACTGCAGTGTGTTAAAAAATATACAAGGAGACAAATGAGAAGTAAAGGAGGAGGTGAGCTGTGGCGGAGTGAACAGTTGCATGCTGCCAAGGGAGTAAAGAGGAGGGGAGAGGCAAAACTCACCATGGAGTTTTAAAGGCAAAACATCCCGCCCCAAAGAGGTAAGGTCTTCACAAGAGGGGTGCAGGAGAGGGTGAACAGGGTGGGGACACAAAAATAGACGGAAAAACCATTATTTAAACTAGCACACTTGACCAAGCACACTTTTCACATTACATTCTCCTTGACGTGTCTGTTTAAGTGCACAACACACATAAGGCAGGAAACAGAATGTCTGCACCAAGATGGATTTGAAAACCTGCCGGACAGCTTGATGACTCATCTGCTGGGGCTGCTCTAAAATGACAATACCATATTTTATCAGATGCAACCTCTCCATAACCTTAGGAGTATTTATTTCTCTTGTTTCCAAAAATCTTCATGTTTTATATTACTTATAATGTTTTCTCCCTTTTATTAAAACAATCTAGACAATTCAATTCACCATACAAAAATAATAGATGGAGAACAGTTCAAATTGTTGGACTCTTTGTCTCTTGTTGATTGAGAAGGAGTATTCAAACTTTATCCCATTTGTTTAACAACTGGAGACACTAGAAAAACTACCAGGACTGAAGTTAAGCATTGTTAAGACAAGTAGTGTGTTTGCACCCCACTTCTTTTTCTAGACTGGGTTTGTGTTTGTGGTTGTGCATTGTGCACAGAAGGTACATGCCCATTTTGAAAGCAAGGGTGTGGGCAAATGTCCATCCACTGTGATTATATTAATAAGGATGGAGTTTGTTTGTGTATGAAGTGTATTTCCAAGAGTCCTCCACAGAATAGTGTCTTCTTCAGGATGCACTTCTGTCTATCTGGTGGTCGGCATGTGTTTACAAGACATTAGGAGTGGGAGTGTGTTCCTGTGTTTATTCTGCATGTTCAGAGATAGTGACAGAGCTCTGTAAATAGCTTACAGTAAATAAGCCTTTTCCCTACAGCAATAAAGGTCCAATGAGACTGAACTCTGTCCCTATAAGCCAACCTCCTCCAGTCATGAAAAACAGAATCCCTAGCCAACCAAAGCACTCCGGAGCACTTCTTTATTTTATCGCTTTCACCGCATCCGCCCCGGCCCTCCCAACGATAGCACGCAGTATCCAATTAGTCTTGGTACACGGAGATGTAGAAAAATGTTCCTCTGGGAGATGAGGAGCAACAATTTGCTATGGAATGTCTCACTTCTGGAGAGCAAGAAGACAGATGAGTAAACTGGTTGGCGTAATAGAGGCCCCTGGTAAACTGCCACTGGGGGGGAGTGGGGGGCTTAGTTGGCCTTTACCATCCTCAAGCCCTGAGCCTCTAAAACCAGCTGAGCTACTGTTTGGGCCTTCCAGCTGGGTAAATGGAGGGACCCCAATGGGAGAGTGATGGAAGGGTGAGCTTCAGACAGTTCTGTAGGACAACATGAACTGTTCTACAACACAATGTACTAAGAAACCTAGAATATCTTTTCCATTTAGCATTGCAGTAACTTTTTTACAGCATCTCTAAATATGATCTCATGTTGACCAATATCTACAAATACTGTGTGTGTGTGTGTTTTCCACCCACTTTTCATCAGAAGTTGGATTTCTGTCAGCGCAATTTTCTTAGGTCAGAAAACAACTGCTGCCTGAAGTGACATTTCCAACTTGAACTAAGGAATTAAGGACTTCAATGAAACAAAAGATGTGGCTTTGATAATACAAATGTCACAAATAGACAGTACAGATATAAAACTAAGACACGAGTTCCTTGGAAAAGTGTTTCCCATACTGATCTAGCAGCAGACAGTTTGGACCACAGACAAGCAGATCTGAAATGAACTGGTCACAAAAAGAGTGACACACTGACAGCAAGAGGGCTTGATGCTAGAGTCCCAAATTCCAATCAGCTCACGGGTAAAGGGATATCGGAATATGTAAAACTAAGTGGATGTGTTACGCAGACCCAACAAAAGAGGAAGCTATTTGGGAGAAAGAGGAAAGAGTGAGTATAATCGACTTGCAAGGGCAACAACCCCTCTCCCAAAGAATAATTGTTCACACATTCATCTCCTAACCTATTGGCCCCAACAGCAGCTCCACCCGGGCCATTAAAACAGGAGGGAAGTGAGGTGATTTGTGCAAATGGTTTAGCCTTGGTGCCATGTGGTGCATTCTTAAAGCTGCTTTTTAGCTGTGGTCTCAGTGAGGCTTGAGAAGACAATGGCTCAGCACTGGGCTGCCTCTTACACCAGTATTACCGTAAGCTGACAGCACATCTGTGACAGATCACAGGCTCTCATTTGTTCTTTGGCTGTTGTCTCTCTTGTTACCCCGCCTGCACTTACTTCATCTGCATTTGCCTGAAAATGTTATCTGTGGGATTTAGTCAAGGGTGGTGTTATGTTTTGCGTCTGACAATCTCTCCATTTGGATTTTCATTTGTCTGTGTTAAAGTCAGACGGTGTGTAGATGGGATAAGTGTGCTCTGCTTTGTTGGTTTGTAAAGCCAAATGTCAGCCTGCAGACATTTGGACAAGTAAAGTCCATGATTATACAACAGCACCGATTGTATGGATGAGTGAAATGTTTTGAATTATTTCCCTTAACAAGAGAGAATTGGTTCATTCGATGACCAATCTCTGGGATTTAATGAAAATGGCTTCAGCTTTTTGCCAAATTTGGCTGACAGGAAATAGATCAGAAGTGGGACACCTTCACCAGCGCGTGTTCAAGATCCCCATGAGAATTTGAAGCCCAGCAGAAGTGTGGATATGTTCCTTCACTTTCTGACCCGGGCTCTTCTACAATGGGGTCATCAGGCAAATGCTGAGGATCTTCAACAGTTCCTCCCAGCTTTGATGGCAGGAGAGCTCATAAACTAAACCAAGAGAGAAGGAGGTTTGCATGAACTTGTGGAGGTCTTCTTTGATATCAAACACTACATCAGGGAGGAAACACAGTGACATCTTTTGCACATTTGTGGTTCCAAGGATCTGCCTGGTCACACAAAATGGGTGAAAGGCTTCATCCATGTGTTGTATCAGTGTTGGTGTGTCACAGCACAGTGCACACAGAGAAAGCACGGTAGGGAATGTAGGTTAAGCAGCTGGTGTGTTCCTCCGCTGCCCTGCCAACAGGGATCTGCTCATACAGGTGTAAATACAGCTGCTGGATGCTTCTGCTTCACCCCCCACCCTTCACCAAGCAGACACAAAAAGAGGAAGAGAGGGTCTGGCTGCACAGACCAACAGATGGTGCTTGGGTACTCTGATGCAAGTATAGCGTAAAAGCATATGATATCACCTCCCACTCTAGGGGGCAAACCTGCTGCCTCACTCAGCGTGTGTGTGGCGGTGTGGCGCATTGGTGCAGCCGCGTGCAGACAGGAGACTGCTGCACAGCTGCATGTCCTAATGCATTAATGCTGACATCTTGTATGGACTGGATGGAGGGATGAAGCAGGAGCAGACCATGCCTTTGATATTTTCCAACACAAGGTGCAGAGAGTTTATTATGACTGATGCACAGATAAAGTTGTTAACAACATAGTGTCCCCAACTTGAAAACAAAGAGACTTAATGAAACATAACAGATACATTCTCTTTATGGCTTTTGGAGTTTTTGTTTTGACAAAGACTAATACTTTGCTATTATTTTGTAGTAATATATAGTAATTTCCCTTTTTAATCATAGTTTTTTTTTTCCTTTTGGGAATTGAACCTCATGCCCAAAGATGGTTTTAAATACATGATATCTAGTTCTTTTTTCAGTTCCAGATGATGAAGAACACACCGAATGTTATCACTGCTTTTAATGAAAATGTGTAAAGCTATCAAATTATTCAGCTATTGAGGAATTCAACTTCATTTTCCCTCCCTGCACAGTTCAGCTTCTTGTTTTTTATTAGCGTAATTTAGAGAGGATGGATTGGTGATTAGAAATTAGAGTTTGTGAAGTTGAGAGTATCCGGACTGAAACAAAAGCAATATGCAGCAAATGTATGTCTTTGGGACTTTTATCACAGGAATTTCCCAACAAAGTAATATGTTGCTGAGCTGGGAGACTTCTCCATCTTCAGAACCTGCTGAATACCTCTTGGGGTCACAGGGATGCTGAAGGCAACCCAGGAACTGTTGGGCAAGTTGAGGTACCCCCTAAACAGGTATGTTGCAGGGTCACACAATCACACATACACAAACATACACTCACAAGCACACCAAGGACTTTTTTTGTGCGATTAACTTATCATGAACTGTAAATAATTAATTATATTTAACTTTTTTAATCAAATTGCTGTGAAAAGCCTAATTCTGAGGAATTTTCATTTAAATTTGGGACATTGTGGCACAGTAAAAGATCAAAATACACTTAAAACATAGCTTTATGAAGTTTTTTTATTGTAATAGACTTTCAACCTTTACTTTTGCACCACCAAGAAAGATTTTTTTTTAATGTTGAACAATTAGGAAAAGAAAAAAGGAACAAAGCATGCAAGCAGGGTCTCTAATTTAACACATAAAAAAAGTAGGAACACTTTTTTGGCCAATCAAAACGATATTGACCACAAACTTCTTATTAACACTATAATACATATGTCAACATTCCTTATTCTACAGATCATTTGTGCTCAGGGTCTTTCACGGTGGACCTCGCTCTAGCTCATCCCGCACCCCCAGCATTTTCAAACATGCAGTTGTAGAGTTAGATGAGCTAATTCTTCTTTAACAGTTCGAGCACATCACCTGTCCGTCCTGGGAGAGGATCCCTCCTTCATGTGGACATCCTTCAGGTTTCTTATTTTTTCCCCAAGATAGGGTTTTTTAATGAGTTTTTCCTCACAGAGAGGGAGGGTCAAAGAGCAGGGAGTTAGCTGTTTAGTTTAGCAGCCAGCTATTGTTGAGATTTTACCACTGACTTCTTTTGTATGAATAGCGATGTGAAGCCCACTGAGAAACCTGCTTTGTGTGATGTTGAGCTATATCAATAAAATTAAACTAAAAACATAAACAAGCCTAAGCTATATTTAATATTGAATTCTCTCATTGATCTTTTTTATTAATAAAGCTCTTGCATTATTCTTTTTTCACTTCCCTTCCTTCAAAGACCTTAAATTTAACGCCACTATGCACTGCTCCATGTAAAGATTTCCATTTGTTTGGTAGCATTTTTACACTGTCAGAAGAGTCTGCAAGTCTGCATGCCTGAAATAGTTCCTGTTCCCCAAAGTTTGGGGATGTAATTTAGGTAAAATATGATTAGTTAAATGTTACAGGGAAGCAAGCAACAAACCTAAGAAGCGCAAAAAAAGGAATCAAATGTATGCATTCATAACAGACTGGAAGATGAATGCAGCAGTATCGATATCTCATAAACATGCAAATGCTGACACCACAACAGCCCCATCTCATCAGTTTTAAATAACAAATGAACTTAAAGTTTTCTTTATGATTAGGGAAAACATCCAAATTCTTCTTATGTTGATTGCAGGATCAGGACTTTGGTTTTTATCCCCAAAGCTCCACTTATCATACGTTACAGGGGCGGAGGGGGATCCCTTCCCATCTGTTTGAGTCATTAGCACATTTCCTATTCAAACAGGGCATGAAAATGACATTTAAATGAAAATATTAAAATCTGTCTATATTTGCAGAGCCACCTGTAGCGTATGTAAATGCACTTAGCAAAAGCCTGTAGTTGCTGATGGTCCTAAAACTACAAAATTACAATGCTTGGCAAAGATCCAGAGGCGAGGAGAAGTGGAAAAAAAAATATTTTTTCTACTTTTCACAACTAAACCAGATTTTTTTTTTTTTATTGGTATCGTTATCCTACTATCTAGTATCTATTGTACCGTTGTTGAAATTTTGAATGGATGTACTAAAATTTGACATAAAAAATGTGTCTTCTCTGGATTTCAACAGCCCATTGAATGAGTCTACATGCCCGTTGTGCTTCATTACCCTATGCAAAAAAAAGTCTGAGCATCAGCTGGATGAGGAGAAGAAAATGTTTTAGCCTCCTTAACCCTCCTACTGACAAAATACTCTGCTATTAAAAGTAAGTGGATATCCAAGGACGGAAATGAAAAAGCTCAGCATGAAAATGCAACATAGGATCTCCCTCATGCTCTGACTGTAAAGTTTTCTTGGATAGAATAAGAACAATATAGAAGGAGCAAGAGGAAAGAAAACTCTGTGGTTCAGTAAATAAAATGGTATAAATAGCCATGGAAAAAATGGATAGCAGCTATGACGGCTTTATGATTTTTTGATTGATCATTTTTTATGATTTTTTAAATGTATGATTATAATTAAGATAGCATGTTGTTCCGTTTCATTATATTAGTTTACAGCATGGCTTACAAACAGCATGTAAAAAAGAACAAGTAGTTTTAAGCAAACATCATTAAATTGCCTGTAAAATACTTCAAAAGCATCTGGAATTCTCCATTCACACATTCATATGACTTAGTTAATAAAATAACCTAATACATAATCAATTAAATAAGTAAATCATTTTGAGATAAAACAACAGAGTAGCAAAAGGCAGTTTTTCAGCATTGTTTAAAGGGCTTAAGTTCCTTAAGAAGCCATCTCCTTAAACAACCAGAAAATGACACAAAGAGTTTATTTTATTAGCAGTTCACTCCAAATATGACATTTTAATATCATCACACCTAGCAGCATTTGTGATTTTAAACTTCTTTAAATTACAAAGAGGAAGTCTCGTGAAAGTGGTCACACTCTCCTCCTGAAGGAAGATGGCACAAAACTATTGTTTGAAATTAGAAGCAGACTTTACAGTGGCTGAACAACACTCCAAAGGAGAAATGTGGCTGTATATTTAAGTCTGTGACCTACCCGGTACGTTTGGTGATGGTGCCGAGTGTCATGGGCTGTTTGATCTGAGCCAGCGGCAGCACCACTGTGAGGTTGGGCAGTTGGCTGAGCCGAGGGTTCCCCATGTTGTTGTTGGTGAAGTTGTTGTATGAATCCTGGTTGCTCAGTTTGGCTGTAAACACATGACAGCTTTGTTAGTTCCAGGACAGCTAGCGCAGAGCTGTCTGACAGAACATGTTATTTGAACACTTTTCTGTTAACATGACATTAAAGACCCTATACATTTTAATTTTGAGCTTTTAAGTGTGTTGCAATGTTTACTATAAACAACCCCAAAGCAATACTTTGATCTGTTGATGCATTTCTGAGTAATCCTCTAAAAACCTGCTCTCTGAGCACCAGTCCCTTCTAACCATTCATATTTTTACTGCAAATTTGTGCACAAAATGTGTCAATATGTTTCATATTGACAGTTAACTTACCCCATAAACGTGTCCATAGAAAATGGTAATTTATTTTAAAAAAAGAAGATTCATACCCTTAAAAAGAGTAATATTACAAATGTAAAAATAAAAAATCTGTTTTTAGCCTAGCCTTAGTCCTAACCAGAACAGTTTCAGAAATAGAAACATTCTGGAAACTGTTTAGCTTTTTCTCTAAAACAAATTTGAACAAAAACTGAATCCTGAAAACGGAATAGTTTTACAGTTTACATGGTGATCAGTCCATGTGCTGTATTTTATTTATGATTAGTGTTTTATCAATTATTTCACCAACTTTTCTTCTGAAATGTTTTTTTGTTTCATCTCTTGCTTTTCTCTACTGGCTGGGAGGTGTTGTAATGTGCTAAATGTTTGTTTTGGTGCTTCATCATAAAAACTGTCAGATTCTGTTTGTCATCCTCATCTCTGTTTTACTGCATTGATCAGGATTTTGTTCACCAAAAGAGTTGATGCTTTTTTTATTTGGCCAACACATAAACATTTTTATATGTGATGCTTCTGATTACAGTGTTTTTGAGTGGTTTAATCTGTAAAATAATACATTTGCGCTTTAGATTGTAACACTGTAAACTATTCAATTTCAGGTTTTCAAACTTTGATTTAATTGTAATACCTCCTTCATCTTCTTCAGTATGATTGTTTCCAGGAAGGAGGTTTTTATACGTAATGTGTAGTCAAACAGATGACATACACCTGACAAACCAAATTCTAACTACAACACAGCAAACGCATTCAAATAATACAGTTCTGCACGTCTGCACCTCAGTGTTAGAGGAAATGGTAAACGGCGTTTACTTATATAGCGCTTTTCTACCTTCATTGAAGGCCCAAAGCGCTTTACAGTCAC
>BSAI01000085.1:1191168-1203565 GCA_036245035.1 Adrianichthys oophorus | reverse complement strand
TAGCGCTTTTCTACCTTCATTGAAGGCCCAAAGCGCTTTACAGTCACGGACACATTCACACACACATTCATACACTGATGGCGGCTCTGCTGCTGAACACTGGCGCCAACCTTCCATCAGAGGCCACGTGGGATTCAGTGTCTTGCCCAAGGACACTTCAACACATGGGCGGGCAAGGCAGGAATCAAACCTGCAATCCTTTGACCAGAGGCCGACCGCCCTTTCCACTGCACCACGGTTGCTCGTCATCTTTAAGATAAAAGATAAAATGAATGCTGTTTCCATCTAAGATTCAACTCCAAATGCACACCAAAACCACTTCATTAGAAGGTTGCACCTTTGTTTAGCTTATCAAAGTATTTTTTGGTTTGCTTTTTTCCTCTGAAGTGTTTTCTTCCTGAAGCAGAAACACCACCATTTCTCACATTTCGCTGCCTCACTCTCGCATCCCCCATAAATGATTGGAAGTAACCAGCTCAAGATGCAACATGACAAAGACTCTGTTTTTGCTGCCTGGCAATCTGTTAATCAAGAGCAATCAAATGGCCCTGCACTCTGGTACAACACATATATGGGCAAACACATAAACGCACCACAAAGACAGATGATCCAGAGAAACCTATCTCAGGCCGCATACACCATAAAGCTCCAGTCAAACATAATCAGGCCATCTCAAAGGGCTCTTTAAAAGCCTAATGATCTTAACCAGCTAAATCAGTGAGAGGGAGGCCACCGGTTCACTTACTGTCTGACTTCCTGCTTTACAGCGATCATGCAACTAGCCTCCATTTTGCAGAGCACACCACACTTTATACACATCATGCAGACTGAATTTCTGGCAGGATAAACGGCACATAAAAATCTTCCTCACTCTGAATAACTGACTTTGTTTTTATCAAATATATTCCTAAGACACTTTAAAGTGTGGGCAGACATTTCCACTTTGAAGTATCAGTTCTGATCGGTCTTAAATCAAATACACTACAAACTAGTAGGATCACGTAGGGCCCGGTCACACCGCCTGAACTTTGCTGGAGCGTTCCTGGAGCGGTGACCATTCATCCCCGTTAAAGCAACGCCGCATACGCTCGGCGACTGCTGATGTTCCTCGAGGGTCCCTCCCACTGCTCTGAAAGTTATGAGCTGCTCAAAATATTGCAGCGGTGAGGGGAGGACCATTTTCCGCACCCGGAAAAGTTCACGCCCGCTCCACCAACGCCCAGTCAAAGTTTGGTTCTGCTAGACACAACTTCGTGGACGCTTGGGTCCGCTAGACCAACGCAGAAATCTAGAACGCTGGACCACCGCTGCTTCACCAGCGTTGCACTGACGGCAACTAAACGTTACAAAAACGTTGGTGGAGCGGTCATCAGCATCTGATGAGTGGACACGGCGTTGCTGGAATGGTGTCGGCCGTTGAAGCAGCGATGAACTTTGATGTGGTGTTGCCATAGAGGTGCCGGAGCGGGACCGGTAACTGGCCAAAAATATGGGGAGAAATGGACATTGAATTAGCCCAAAAACTGCATCACCATGGATCCTGAGAGACGCCCACATACGTAGAACGCCTTATACCAAAGCTGAAGCAACCAATGCTACATCAACGCCCGCTACCGCTAAACCAATGCTTTCCACATTTTGTGCGCAGTGAAGAGCATTGTCAAAATTCGGCGCTGCTCCAGGTATGTTCCAGCAAAGTTCTGACGGTGTGACAGGGCCCGAAGTAAAAAAAAAAAAAAAAAAACATTCATATTTAACTGAGAATTTTGGGCGAAAACTCAGAACTTTGCCAAATACGTCAGCTCTGAAATGGTTCTGAATTTAAATTTAAACACATTTATTCAAAATGTCAAACCCCCATTTCTTAAATTGTGTTTTCAAGACCCAGGCATGTCATCTCTGAAACTGCTTCAGATGACCTTCATGCTTTGTGAAGAACCTCTGAGGTTTTCTGCCGACAATGCTTGACTTTTTCAGTCCAAACTTTGTACCAGCTCACCTTCAGAGAGTGTTTCAGGCTGGGTCATTGGTGATGTTCTTTTATGATTTAGGGTAGATACAGCAATGATTCATCCTTTGAGCATGTTGGCTTGGTTGAAAAATAGGTCACTGGCTGAACAAGCAAAAAATAAAGAACTCAAGGCAAACGAGCAGGAAAAGAATGTGGACATTCACAGGGTTTACAAAAAAACGGAATTGCTATGTGTCAAATGACTTTAAGAAAATCCCGACATTGTGAACTGGAATTTTTTAGACAGTAACAATGTCTTAAATTAATGAATTTGAGCATAAAATATTCAGATTGTATCAATATTATCATTCTAAAACCTCATGCTGATTAAATATTCAGTGAGAGAATATGGAGAAGTTATTAACTATACATATTCAATCACAACAATTTATGTGGTTTGTCTGTTTGACAGCTTTTTACTTCTAGTAAAAAGTACAATATAATACAAATTACAGTTTAACATATGACATGGTTACAGTAAAGCATAGGTATTAAAACAAAACAAACAAATATGTTTCCAATAATGCAGCAACTGCTACAACAAAAGAAGTGTATCCTGCTGCCAGCCCAAGGAAAATTCCAAGTTTAAGTGCTTTGAAAAAATAAAGTGCAAACCTTTGGGCCACAATACACACGGAATGTTTTCCTTCTTCTGTTTGTTGACTTAATAGATGAGTGACAGCCCCGCGACATAAAGGAATGAAAAGGAGGAAGGGGGTCCACAGAGACAAAGAAAACAAGGCACACATCAAAGGTTACAATAAATGTGGAACAGTAGAGTGCCTTGTCATTATTTGGAAGGAGCGATCAAGAGGAGTTTGAATGTGAGCGGAAAGGGACTGCTGAGTGTTTTGGTGCACCCTTTTAGATCATTAACGTGTAGCTCTGAGTTTCATTAGTCCTGCCAAAGCCCTGCTTTGTGGCCTTCCTGCGGCCTGTCTCTTAGACTTCTGTTGGCCAACAATGCTGCATGACTTTCATAGAGGGGAGAGGAGACCATTACCCCCAAGCTGGCCTTCATTCCACTTCTACTACTCTCTCAGACCAACTAACAGAGGCCTGGACCCAGGTAGCTCCTGAAAACCCTTCACATTGCTAAAGTGCTACACCCCCAGAGCCAGGGCAGCCACCTTTTGTGTTGAGGGAACGACAGCAGATGAGGAAAAAAACTAATCTGTGCAGGAAGCAGCCTGAAAGGCCGGAATGGTCCTTGAGTCTAAAGAAGAGAGGGGATGAGGGTTGAGGGTGGGGGTGTCAATGAATTTAGCATCCACTTCCAAACTGGACCTTTCACTTTTGCCCCACTGTTTCATTTGTTTTCAACCCTCACTCTTCAAAGGAAGCCTTCCCTATAAGTCCAGGCACTACAGGGTTGTGGAACAGGTGTGGCCAGACTGAGAGCGTGGGGTGCTGATCAGTTCTGGTCAAAGCATCACAACGTGCTGGCGCTCAAGGCCAGGGGTCACAACCTTCCAGACGGTGAAGACAGGCCGATCAGGATGTGTTGAGAACTGAGCGCTGCCTGAGGATGATACGTGAAGACAGCCTGAATGGCAGAAAGGCTAACAGATAGACTGGCGTCTGTGTAAGGATGCGCAAATGTGCTGGCCCGCTGAACGCAATCAACAAAAGAAGATTATGATAAATATTTGACTCGCACGAAGAATTGTTTTAATCGTTCAGGAATGAAACAACAAACCAAAAGCTGATACATTAGAACATTCTAAAATTGGATGATATCGATGAAACTACTTGTAGGAGTGGTGAAACACTTCAAAGAAAGACCAGATACCAGGATTCAACTTCAAAACACCGTCACTTGATAACATCACGGAGAAACTTAATATATTTCATATGTATTATTTCTGCATGAAAATGCCTTATTTGATGCGCATATAATACACTGCATGAAAATGACACAAAGTAAAAGATCTGTATCTAAGATTGGAAAAACAACTGATGAGTGGTAAAAGAACTTCCAGGCAAACCTCTGACATTGCAGTTTTAAAGAATAGAACATCAATAGAACAAACAATTGTATTGTTGGCAGAAATTGGCTTTTATTAAAACAGTTTGAATTCAGTTCACATTTAGTAGTAAAAAGCAGAAACTACACTACTTTCAATCTAACACTGTTCAACAAAAACTGATCATTTGTGTTTGGTATTGCAAAGAGACAAAAATAAAGCCCAGAGGGAGAAAACAATTCTTCTTTGGTACACACAATAAAAAGTTGCCTAAAAAAGAGAGATGTCTGCTTGTAATGTAATCTTGTGACGATTACTTCAGATATTAATAGCAGTGAATAAGTGGACAGGATGTCTGTTCTGCCACTGTCCAAATACTTTTGACAATGCAATTGTGTGAAACTGCACGTCTTTGCAGCTATTTTCATAGACAGAGTGCTGGAGCAAACTTATGCAAACAACTGATTAAGGGTGTGTCGCCTATGGCAAACAGTAGGAGTGAAAATCAGGTCTGTGAATGGCTCCATAATTTCACAGAGACCTCATGAAACACAGTAAGTTGTAATAACCACTATTTAAAACTTTTTTTGAATAAATAAACCTGTCCAGTTTATGAAAGGCAGTGACATGCGGGTCATGAAAAAGAGCTAAAGGTTGTTTGAAAACTGCACTGCTGTCACTGTTATTTGCACCAGTTCAGTCACTCCTGCTATACTGCTTTTTCATGCTGAACACAGTTCTTAAGCCGATGAGCTGTTTTCTTCAAGCTCAGGTTAGTGTCCTTTAACACACAGGTTGATCTGTCTGATACATGTGCTATTGACTGCATCATTCTGAAAAACAGAAAAACATCTTTCAGAGAGGGGAGCAAAGTCAGCCTGACTAATGCTACCTCAAAAACAAAGCGAAAGAGAGAGATGGCTAAGACAAGACAGACAGCTTTAGACGGACGCCATGATTTGATTAATGGCTGTCGTATGATGTTCCCAAGCACCGATACATGACGTCTCCATGGAAAGAAGACCCATCAATGCAAATTTTGCTCTCAAAGCGTCCAGAGTGAAACTTTGACCCAACCCAGAAGTCACACCAACACCTGACCCGCGCCTTTTCTTTCTGCCTTAATCCAGCCTTCCTTTCTGCTCTCCTCCACTCGTCCATCCCCATCTCAAAAGCATTTGCATTCTCTTCTCGCATTAAGCCTCTCTCTCTACACTTTGCGCTTTTTCTCTCTCCTCAGCCTCCCCGGTGTCACGCTATCTCATGTTTCTATTCCCTCTTCTAATACCCAATTTGCATCCAATACAAGCAGGCGGCTTCCAACGAAGAGTTGATGTGCGAAAGGACAAGCTCTGAAGCCCACACAAACACTGTGTCTTATTTGAATCGTTCTGCCTGAGAGGATATTTCAGTTCAAGGAAAAAAAAAGCATGCTGGACTAAAGGGAAGTGGAATGGGAGGTGAGAGGAGGCAGCAGGTTAGGCAGGTGACATATTGACTGATGCTCCAGGAATGAAAAGACCTTAAACTTGAGGATGATACTGCAGCTGGAGATGATGCAGAGAGATTGTGTGGGAAAGACATCTACAATGTTCTTTTATGGATTGATCCCATCTTTACGACTTTGAAGATGATTTTGGATAGACTTTTTTTTTTCTGAAAATTTTCCATGCTCCATATTTTTTATGGCCAAAATGATAAAACTTTCACCTTAATGAGAACTGCAGGTGGTGGGATGTATAATTCAAAGTTTACAGAAGAGTTTACCAGAAATGAACTGCTGTCAGTTTCCAAAATAGTTCCATTTGGTTGTACAATAACGATCCACCATTGAATCTTTTTTGGAGAAATTGTTTAGGTAAGGCAAGTTTTTAACACAACTTCTACAATAGAGAACAAACTGCTAACATTTAAGTTACCGAGTCGGAAAACTTTCAGCAAACTGTACTGTGTCACATTTGAGCTATTTTTCAATCAACCAATAAACTACAGATGTATTCAATATTTGTGATGAGTCAAACTTCAAAAAAATATGAATATTGGCAAAAACAACCTCAGTAAAAATGTAAGAAAAACAATTCTTTAAAAAACATAACCGTATGGCAAGGACAAAAACAATATTTGCAGTGTAAAAGTCTCTCACTGGAGTCATATTGACCCATCTTTGTCTTGTTATAAACCTAAATGTGCCTTTAGCTGATGATACTCTTGTTTCAGCATCCTGTTCTGCACTGGGAAGCAGTGTTGGACATCGTGGCTTCTCACACAATGCAATACTAATTTAATGAGATGACATACTGTAAATTAAAGGTCAGATTCAACCATGTCTTGAAAAATCTTTCAGATGAAGGCAACATAAATAACAAAACGGGGGTTTGTACTTTGGCACAGCTTGTCCTAAATTCTAATGACATCACTCTACAAAATCCACACTAAATAGGATACCTCCTCAGGGTCTGTGGCTGCTGCAGAGAGAATTAAATCTACTATGGTATGGGCCCTCTATATAATTCTGGGAACAACCCAAGTCATAATTAGCATCAACTGCTCAAAAGCAAAAGAAGAATGGGGATATTTTCATATCAATAACACTTAAAGGATGTCTAAAGCACACTGTTTTCCTGCACAGGCCTGACCTTGTTTGCTCAGTGATGGCGTTTCTGACAAATGACCTGCTCGGACCTTCCTGCATACATTCATATTACTGGGTGACTTTAGCTGGTGGAGGCGTCATATGATGGAAAGGAAAAACTTCCATCTTTGCTTCGCTTGTGCGCTTTTGTTCACTTTTCTCTTATTTATTTCTTATATTAAAACGTGTAAAACACAAAAAAACAAATAACAGAAGAGCAGTGTAAACTAAAGAATGCAGAATGCAGAAAAAAAGGACACTTTACTAACCGTCAGTAAAAAAGAAGCTGTGATCACTCACTGATGTCATGTGGATGTGTCTATTGTTCCAGCAAAGTCTTCAAGGCAAAGATTTGCTGCAGTGGAAATACAGATATGAAGCTCCTCCTTCTTAAAATAATGAACTAAAACAATATGACAGTTTGAAATGGGTATTTATGATCCCTTTATGAGTAATGGCTGTCCACTCTGCTGTTCTAATGTGCCACCTCCCGCCTCCCCATTGAAAACGTTCTAGCTCCACCGCTGATGTGCTGGCACATTAAAAACTCAACTCCCTTCAAAATCCTTTTATTAAACACAGTAAGACATTTCATACTTTCTAAGTTTCCATTTCTCTTTGAAATCCCAACAGCAAAAAAGACTAAAATAGGGGACAGGCGAATGACAGAGGCGGGTGCTGGGGGGAGTCTCTGAACATGAGGAAAAAGCTGCTCCAGCATCCCAATTCCCAATGGGATCATTATTAAAACACTCACTTCCACATGAGGAGGAAAGAAAGGGAGAGAGCAAAAACAGAAGGGAGGAGAAGAAAGAGAGAAATAGACAGCAGGGAGGGCTAAAAAGGAGGTTGAACATAAAGAGGAAGGAGAAAGGAAAAAAAAGGAGAGGGGGATCCCCCACTGGACAGAGTAAAAACAAATTAAAAGAGCCTTTATAAAACACAGATGCTGCAAAGAAAATAAACTTCACATGATTTACTCTTTTGTTGAGGAATAGGAGGACCTGTGGAAAAGCTATCAGGACGTTTTGTTTCCCCGCCTCGTTCCTTTCTTCTTTTCTTCTTAGACTGCAGCAGAGGGATGTTCAGGTTTTTAGCTCAGAGCCTCTCGTTTCACTCTGAAGAGCGATCTTGCTCGTCAAAGCTAAGAGTTGGGGTCAGGCCGGCCTGTGTGAAAATGGCTTTCTGCCCGGTCTCCTGCTCCCAAACCGCAGGCTGACAGAGAGCCATTTTTAACAACCCCATTTGGGAACATTTTTGTGTGTTTTGTATTTTTATTGATGTTTCTCATGTCAGGAAGCTTAGGTAAACTATCACTTCCAAAAAAACAGAACAAATAACTGGATGTTTTTCAATTTTAGTGTCAGAAAAAAGTTAATATAAAAGTAAAAAACTATAAAAAAATATCTAATTTAATGAAGATTTCAGAGGCATATATGTAAAGCCCAAATGAGTAAGTGATAAAAACACACAATCCAACACTTTGACATCACAAGCGCATTTCTAACAAACAACAAAGCAAAACTAACAAATAACACACTGCAGGAACACACAAGCAGCACCTAGAAATCAGATCTGCAAGTTTACAGCATGTCAGTATTTACAAGGCTTCATCAGACGGGACCGAGTCGCCAGAAAGAAACATTTGGAGGGGGCCAGACAGCTCTGCTAGATCAGATGACACCCACACTCCCACTATGAGTGTGTGCATGTGTGGAGATCCATGTGTGTCTCTATCATCTGATTTGGGTCAAGGAGCTAGTGCCTCACTGTTAAAGGGGGACGGGTTATGGCAAACAATTAGATGTCTGAGAAAGCAGATGGGGAGGCAGGGGGCAAACAGGAAAAAGATCACGGGGGAAGGAGAGGCAGAGTGGTATGAGATGCTTTACGTGCTCCTCTATTCATGTTCAACAAGAGATACCCTCACAAAAGGATGGTTCTGTTAAAAGACTTCAAGAAAATTCCCCACTGCTATAAACTAAAATACTGAATTATACTGTACCTCAAAGGGGAAAAGCCAACAGGTGTAAAAATATCACTACTGCAGCAATAAAAAAACAATTGTAAGACTTTTTTAAATTAATTACAAAAAAACATCACAATTAAAATCATGCAGCTTTGGTAATGAGGCTATTTAATCTTTGATAAATGGATTGAAATTCACAATCAGATTTCTGTAAAACAAAACAAAGTATCAAACAATAAGTAAGATTCAAATGAAACTAACTTGATCGCAGCATTGAAGTCAAATGAATCTCCATGAAGTCCAACATTAAACACTGGTGACACTTTGGAAGAACTTTTTCTTTAGAAAAAGAAGAACATGTGTCCAAAAAACAAAAAAAAATTCTGTGTGACTCTGGAGTATCTTTGTCTTTGCTTTGAGTTTTTGATCTAAAATGTCTATTTTAATATTTTTTATCATTTCAGATAAAAGCGGAATAAAGAAAAAAAACCTGCATTTGCAAACGGCACTTTTCTTTACAAAGCCTGCAGCTGGACCACAGAACCTGATCAAGATTCATTTAGTATAACAGAATTATTTTCCTCCATTCCTACACAACACATCATTCACTGTACCCACTAATCCACCACTATAGCCATATATTCATCGTAAAAAAAAACATTTTTTACAGGATAATTTTGGCAGCACTGCACATTTTAATCTCAGCCAAAAAGAAGAGCTTTGTCGCTGTACGTGATGAAAAACAGATCAGAGTGGAACTAAATATGAGGCTGGGCTCTGCAGCCAGAGAGGCAGTCGGCTTCATAAGTCGCTCACATTCTAAAAGCATCATTTTCAATAACAGCCTGATCTGACGCAGAGGGCACAATAAGAGAGAGAAAAAAATACAATGACAACTGTGCTGCCTTCTAAAGGAAGACAAGAACTCATCCTGGAACAGAAACTTTCAACGTTTCATCTGCTTCATTTCTTCCAGCTTATCATCTTCTTAAATAAAGCTGGAATTTTAATAGCCAAACATTTTTATATTTATTAAAAAACAAACAAACACAAGAAGTCTTATGAACCCCTTAGACTTTCTGTTAATGCAATAATCTCCTGACTTATTGAACGAGAGGCCACGTCTTAAACGCCTTCTTCCTAGAGGCATATAAACCAGCTCTCTTCCCACTGTATTTCCCATTTGAAAAAGCCTCCTGGAGAAGATGACGTCAATAAAAACGTCATCAATAATAAAGGACAGACAAGGTTCAGTTGACTGCTTTTTTTTACCTACTAATTACTAATTATTACTTTGATGGAATCAACCCGGTTGAATCTACACAGACAAAAAAGAAACTACAAATCTCACTGCATTTATTAGAGTAATTTCTCACATTTAGATGAGCTGACAATACCGACTGTCTGACTCTGCAGATACCACAGAAGCTCCTAAATGAAAGCTGCTGCCAGGCTGCTTTGATGTTAACCAAGCACGTGGTCTCGGCATTCCAGTTTGAATAAACGGCATGTCAAAAACACTAAGACAAGAAATGAGTAAACACATTTAAAATACAAAAGAAGCTTGAGGTTTCTTCTTTTTTCTTCCTGTTTTAAAGGCAAATATTTTCTGAAAATCATGAACCCTCAACAGAAATGATTGATTATACGAATGATCACTGCTTTGATTTCATTGGGAAAAACTGTAGGTTTAATTTCACAGTGACGACATTTCACCAAAATATTTTAGTTAAAATAATGTGCACTTTCTATCTGCAATCTTTTTTCTTAAACCAAATGCTTGTCATGTGTTTTCTATGTGGTAAAAAAATGATATAGACATTTCCGCATTCAACTGGCAAACAAGGGCTTGAATGTAAAACCATTGGATTTTGTGACAATACTCCAGGGTTATGTTTTCAGAAAATGACTTTTTTATATGGTAGACAATAAGCTGAAAGCCACAACTTCCTTCTGTGTGTAACAGCAAGCCAGCTTTATTTCTTTATCTCTACCTTACAATTTTGCAAATCAAATAATGATGAGTGTAGCGGCGAGCGCCCAGTGATAAGAGGGTTTAGTGGTTGTGCAGATTGAATTATTAGGGTTTGTGTAGAAAGGACAGAGGTCTCTGTTGGAGCCAGAACACAGGCCAAGATACATATTCCACATGCTGTGTATTTTTGGTTGCTTTAAAAGTCTTAAAAGTACAGGAAAGGCTAATTTTCTGGGTAAACTGCTTGTTCAATTGCCGTGTGGTTTTGTGCTGAGCTCTCCGTTTATTGACTCAAGCGGAGCTGGGCCCCGGCTCCTCTGCCGACCACAGGGAGAGGCCTGCAGATGAAGCCAACATGGTCCTATCTTTGATGGCATTCAGGGCTAACTTCAATCCTGCTAAGAAATACACAAAGCTTAAATTGTGCAAATTCAAATCTTGCAGGGAAAACATGTTTCTAAAATGGAGCAAATTCTCTTTCAATACGTGTCTTTCCTTATGCATTCCCAAATAGAAATGTTTTGGTTAAATATGCAGCTAATTATAATAGGAAATCAAAGTTAACACAGCATTAAATTTGCAATAGTAAAACAGCCCTCTGTTAAAGAAAATTATCTTAATTTGCAAAAGAAATACATTTAAAAGGTATGGGAAAAAATTGATTTATAAAAAATGTTTTTTTTTAATTGCTAACTTAAATTTTTTAAATAACCTATTACAGGTAAAAGGATTGACATTTTTGCAAAACAGTCCCCAGAATTAAAAAGAAAAAAAAGCTTTAAGTTGAGTCTGCAGTCATTCATAAAGAAGCAGGAGAAACTACGCCTGTTTGACTGTGTCGTCTGATCTGTATCAAGGTGAAACCCTTACAGTAAGTAGAGCTTCACGAGTCCTTCCTTTTCCTTTTGCAGCTTGGCTTGGCAGTGCTGCTTTCCTGCACATGGTGGCCAAATCTAACCACACAGCACCACACAGAGGACGACTGTGGTACAGGAACACAGCTCTGCCACCAGCGACCATTTTTCACTCCATCAACTCAATCAACATTAAATTTTCTTTAAAAGTTTTCTTTGCTTCATTTTTTTGAACTCTTTCAATCAAAAATATATGAACAGATTAAATTTTTACTTTTTACAGATTAAACTTTACTTAGGCCCATTACTATTCACTGGCATTTCCAAGACTTCTTATTACTGCTTTTTGGTGTCTTTAACCTAAAAACCGAACAACAACAAAAATACCAGAATAGCCCGTCCGTAATGTTCTTATCATTGATAAGATGTCAGTACCTTATGTGAAGGCTGTAGCTTCGTGACAGCAAGCGAGTTCTTCTTTGGGAAAATGGAAAACAAAGAACCAGCTTGGTTTTCTGGCTTTGGTTGCTTTCACAAAAGTAAACCAAAAACAGACTAAATCTCTATAGTTTGATTGTCTGCTGTTACACACTCCACAAAAAACAAAAACTATAACTAAAGAAATAAAAAATTGCAGCAAATTTAAAAAATTTGTAGTCTTAGAAAAGGTAGGCCACATAAACTTCTCGGTTGCTACAAAAGTGAGCCTAAGCTAAGCCAATGATAGAAAGAGAGCCTATATATGGACGCGGCTCTAAAAAAACACCATTCATGGTGTTAGAATGTGAAACAGTAAACATTTTACAATGGCTTTTAAAGTTCTCAATGGGAAATGGATCCAAACTTGCTTGGTTAAGACCATCTGAAAAACAGGCTCAGCACGCAGCCGTGCACATACATGTCACACTTCAGCAGAGTGAGGTAATGTTTCCTCAGCACGGACTGCAAAGCCTCGGTGTTTTTCACAACCGGACGATGAATGACATGGG
>BSAI01000085.1:1158381-1191068 GCA_036245035.1 Adrianichthys oophorus | reverse complement strand
GTGCCGGAGGAGGGGGAGGCAAAGATAAAACAAAAGTCACAAACCCAAATAACCAAGCCGTCAGCCTCTAATAGCAAAAAGGAAGTGTCCCTTTATCAACAAGTGAATTAACAGTTTCCCGTCACACCTTGTTTTTTGCCTCCCTCTCTCTCTGAACCAGCGCCAGGGCCCAGATGGCCCTGTGATCGGACCACCAAGACTTCTGCTTGGTGAGGAAACAAATCTGTTGCACTGACTAATAGCCCTCTGTTGATGTTCCACACTTGGGAAGTGAATTAGTGTAGTTCTGTGTATACACTTGAAAGCTGCCACGGGATGTTAAAAAGGTTTGTGACGTAGCTGTCGACTGAACTGCAGGAACACGTAAAGTTGAGGATTTTAACAATATTATGTTCTGGAACAGTACAGTTCTCTTTCCTGATGTTAAAATGATCATCGGGCCAAGATAAACAGAAAAAATCATTTAAAAAAAACACATTTAGATTAAAGGCCCAATATCACGTAAAATCCAGTTTTTTGAGCTTTTAAGTGTATTATAATGTTCATTCTTTACCCCAAGGTGGTATTTTACCCCATTCACACATCTCTGAGCATTCCTCTAAAATCTTGACTCTGAGCACCAGCCCCTCCGAATCCACGAAAACATATGAATGTGGGGGAACAGACCCTTCCAGGAAGAGTCTGCACTGCCAGCACCACCCCCCCATTCATCTTTGCGAAAGTTTGGATGTTGTTTGCTTTTGACAAACTGCCAAGGCCGGTTCTAGGATGACATCATGAAATGGACGGCACCCACAAGGAGCGAAAGGCTCATAAAAAGAACTACTATCTCATAAAAACAAAGGTAATCTATGATCATATATTTGGATAGAGTTTACTCTAAAAAGCTTAAGAATAGCATGATACAGGCCTTTAAGATCAAGCAGGTTTGTAAGTGCTTACAGCATTTTATGGTTAGATGTCTTCATTGGTCTCAACCGCCTTTGAACAATGCAGAGAATCAGTCCTTACTGATCTAGCCATGTACGACCTGCGCCACAGTCAAGTTGCACTGTACAATGTGAGGCAGTCCCGCTGTTAGACATCACCTCAAAATGACACTGCATTGATCATACAGGAAAAGCTCTCAGGTACAATTGGAAGCACAGAAATGGTCATTTGTGTACAGAAGTTGGGACTGTGGGACATAAATAGCCTTTCTTTTAACAGTGACAAGGGAACAGCATATTGCTGCCTCTATTTTTAGGTGTGCCGGCGGCTCAGGCTGCAAGCTTTGAGAAGGATGTGTACTTTTCTACAGTTCCTTCCCAAAAATCAGCGCTCTTCCCACTGGCGACAATCACTGAGCAGCTGTTGTGGCTAGGTGGCTCAAACCCGGTTTGCCTCACCCTGCTGTTCTCTGCCAATCTACAAAAAAAACGGCCTTACTGCCCAAATTCACACTCCACTCACAAAAACAGACGGAAGGCAGACACAAAAGCATATGAGACTCAATGTGTGTGCATCCGGTGTAAACACGACAAATTATAGAGTTTTTATCAACACTGTTAGCATGAGTTGGAGGAGGAGACTGCACTTCTAAATTTACATGTGGCAGGAAGCTAAAGAGCCAAAATAACAGGCATGCAGGACCTTGAGATAGAAGCAATAATGAGTACTGCAAAATGTTGGTCATTTCATCAGATTGGTCATCAGATTCACGAATGAATGGATTCTTACCCAAGAATGGCATCAAAAGCCACTTTAGATGAACTAAAACACCGTGATATTTACAAAATAACAGTATAATAACAAAAAATGAAAGTATAATACAAATGTTCATTTACTTTTAAATTGACATCAATCATATATTTATATTTAGGAGGAAGACTTATTTTGTTCTGACAAAGCCCCCAAAAAGATGTCGTTTAAGTACAATAGGTATTGAAAGTAAAATAAATGTGTTCACTACTTGATCCTTTTCCTTTATAAAACCCAAAGCGGCTGGATGGCTCATTTACCTGCAAGCAGGACTGGCACGTGGGGAACCAGGATTCACGAGCCTATTTTAGTGTGGGTCTCCTGGCAAAGCCTTTATGCTACAGGGGGCCCCAGTCGGGGTCTCCTTGTGCCGGTCCCCAGCTCAGACAAAATTCAGGGATATGCAGAAAAGTGAACAAAATTCTTTAAAAACCAAAATGATTTTGCCAGTGTAGAATCTAAGCCTTTTTGACTTTTGTTTCTTTTCTATACGCAAACCTCTACGTGAGCAGTCATTAAACCAGTAAACAAATAGCACTTGTTCTGTTCTAGATAGCTAAACGTGTCTTAAGTGTTATAGTCTATTATTACTCCCCCCCCTCCAGTCTTAAATTCAACTGTACTGAAATAAAATCAAAGTACAAACTTCCGTTTTTCTTTAATCTTTCATTTAAATCACAAAAAGAGATTTATAGCATAAATGCAAGTAATGTAACAATTTGGTTGATGTTCTTTCAAACGAAAGCTTAGCAGGGTCATTACAGAGGAGGAACGAGTTGAGACTGAAAACAAGACATTTGACGAGTTTGCTGAAGAAACTAGACTTTAATAAAACAAACTCAGGAGCAGAATTAACTGCAGAAGCAACAACGGGGGTGAACGTGAAAAGATAGAAATATATCCCTATAAAGTGTTTTAGATGTGTTTTTCAGCACATGTAGCATGTGGTCTTTACACAATGTCACTTGCACCTTTCTTCACAAATACAAGTCACCTAACTAGCAACAGGCTTTGTAAATTCATTGTAAATGAAACTTATTTCACATTTTTCCATCTAGTCATGGTACCCAGTCGAAGCTCTTTACACCACACTGTTTCTGCTTTTCATCTTAAAGCCTAATTTTTTACTTTTTTAAACCTATGAAGACAATGGGGTTCACTGAAGGGCTTCAACAACATTTAATCCAAGATGTTGCTCAGAATTTTGCTAAATTTGTTTTTTAAATATTAAACGCTAAATTGAATGTAGGTTTCTGGACCAATGCTACACAACACAAACACCAAAGACAGCCGGCGTCTGCACGACTGTGCACGGCCAGAAGGGTCAGGGGGACCTGGACCGAACAGTAACAAACACTGTTTATTGGAGATGGGACACAGTTAGAAGATATACAGTGTTGTTCATTTAAAATGAAAGTGCTTTGCCAAACAGTGCTAGCGTTGCAGAGAAAGTATGAGTGTGTGTGCGCGTGTGTGTGTGTGTGTGTGTGAGTGTTAGCCGGGGGGGGGCGGTGCTGGCAGCGCAGACTCCTCCTGGAAGGAGCTGTTTTCATGAGAACCTGCTCGTTTTCATGGGTTGGGAGGCGCTGGTGCTCAGAGGGCAGGTTTTAGAGGAATCCTCAGAGACACGTGAAAGGATCACAATCCCACTTTGGAGTTGTTTTTAGTGACTAATGAGCATTATGATACACTTAAAGAAGTAGATTTTTCATGGTATAGGCCCTTTAATGTTTCAAATGCAATTACAGCTGAACTTTTTAATGAAACAAGAACAAGGCAGACGCTACATTAGTTATTGTATTAATAGATGTCAGTAGTATTATCCATCAATATGTTTTATTTTCTCTTAACTTTGACCACATGTTGGGCTGTTTGGTCTTATTTGCAGATACATTTACACTGTCAGGCAGTTATACCTGAGTGGGTAGAAGTTGCTATTATAATAAGCCACATATCTTTCAGAACTGGTAAGGTTCTTCTCTGTGTTTAGGGATCCTTGATCAACTGTAACAGTCAAGTCTTCTATGCTCAGTGATAGCAAAAGCTTTCACTTTTACAATGAGATATGGAGCTAAACAGACTTCAACTATTGAAAAATTAAAATACAAATTCAAGGATACGTGGACTCGGCATCAAAGCGTACTCATTTTATTGCAAAGGACAAACCTGAAAAACTGAAAGAATAGGTATTTTATAAATCATTTGTTTGAATTTTATTATTGTTAGACAGGCTTTGGCACGTCATGTTCTTTACTCAGGCAGATTTGTTGCAGTGTGGGAATGCCACAGAAGCGCCAGATTAATCCAAAAAACGTAAACGTTGCTGACATCACTTTTTCATGAACTTCTAATATAACACATCGTGAGTTTCTCACACTAAAAAGTTTAGAGCTTTGGTCATCCAAGAAAGTAATATGAAGTCAGACTTTAATTTTCTTGTGACCTACAATACACATTGTAAAATATCACACTAAAAAACCCTTACTTTTATAATGTTGCTTTCTAACCTTTTTTTCTCCCCACAAGAGTAATCTGCACCATAGACAGTTTGTCTTCTTCCCAAGTGTGCAGTTGAAAGTATTACTGTGAAGACTAATTGTTGTCTGGTGGCCCTACTGCCCTCTTTTGAAACAAAAGCATGATTTATGACAACACTCACAAAGACCCCGGCATTTTGTGCCGCTACACCACAAAGGTATCTCCCCTCTGCTGAGCCATCTCCCTTCTTTTTTATTCCTCATTCCCTTGGTATCTATTGCTTTTTATAAAAAACAAACAATTTTTAGTGCTGTCAAGAGAGCGTTTTTTTAAATTAATGTATCTATTGTTAATCAAACCTAATAATTGCTGTGAAAAGCCTCATTTTTAGGTATTTTCCTTTAAACGTGTGACATTGTGGAGCAGTAAAAGCTCACATTACCATTAAAACGTAGCTTTATGAAGTTTTCTTATAATAACAGACTTCCAACCTTTACTTTTACACTCCAAAGAGGGTTTTTTTTTTCAATCCCGAACAATTAAGAAAAAAGAAAACAGAAACAAACAAGAACAAAGCAACAGGTCCAGAGTGCTCTAATTTATCACACAAAAAAGTAGAAACATTTTTCTGAGCAAAACATTTTTACCACAAATGTCTTATTAATACTCTACTATACTGACAATTATTCCACAGTTTACTGTTCGATGCTATCAGCCCTCCTTGTAGCCCATTAATTTATAATAACAAACACTTCATTGGACTTTATCACTTTACATGATAGATTTGAGTTTTGGCATTGTTTTGATTAGTTCTGTTAAGAACTACAAAGTCACACGTTGATGATGTCACAGCAGTGACGGCCGTGCGGCACACATTGCAAACATGGACACTAAGATATGCACTGAGAGCGATTTCTGCTCCATTCAAATGAAGTAAACAGTTGGACCCTCGTATTTATATTTGAGCACGACAATAGTTTTGGATTATAGATGAACGGGACAATTTGACACCTCTATTTTTCCTATATTTTTTAAATTTTACTTCACAGCTTGCTTTGATGATGTTTGTCCCTCTGTTTTTTTGGAACAATGTCCAAAGATAGAGATCCTTTTAGGTTTAAGGGTTCATTTTTAGTATCAGTAGAAATGTGTGTACTTTAGTGCAGAGGTTATAAAAGGAGCTTATTCTCAACAAAAGAGAAAGTCAGGAGATGAGGAAGCAAGGGCGCCTCCTGTCAGGAGAAGTTTGAATGTGTATGCAGGGCTCAGAGTGGAGTGCAACTTCTGGAACAGACAAATGTGCAAACTTGTGCAAGCGTAACACTCATTCCAGCATCTTATATCAGTTCAGTTTATTCACTTCATTCCCCTGATCACTGCAGTGCTTAATTCCATCAGGCATAAGATCTGGTTTGAACTGTGTGCTGCACCTCAATCTAGAATTGTTATGAAGGCGAGCAGACACCATTTTTCACACTAGCATTTACACACATTTAACATTTCTGCTGTTCATTCAAATCAATTCAAACATACTTTCTTAATCTCCAGAGTAGATTTTTTTAAATTGTCAAATTACATTTACAAGTTTTAACTCATGTACATGTCCAACTTTATGTTAAACAAATGATAAGGCAGCAATTCTGATACCATTTGGATGTCACTTTGTTGCAGTCATTATTTCATAAGTCACACATTTGACCCATGCCAGCCACTGAACTGGAGTTTGGTGGGTCACACTCTCCCTTCACAGCAACAGGGTTCCTAATTCAAATCATGGCAGGGGGCTGGCGAGTCCGCTGACACTACAAGAAAGTACCTGCTTTAAAATGTTACATTTTACACACCAATATAAAATAGAAAAGTACTGTATGTGATTTCAAATGGTTCTCCAATATTAGGAGCTAAAACAGTTCAACAGTTTACATTCTGAAAAGAAAAAAAAAAACACTTCAACAAAAGAAAAATAAACCAACCTCTAAAACTTGGGACATTTTGTCCCCTCCAGGAGAGTCACCCCATCAGCTAAGCGGTTGATTAGGTTATTTGGAAACAGGACTTCTAAGAGGCAGCAGATCAATGCCTTTGAACACTCTTCTGGGGAACATGCAACAGCTTCTGTGACCTCAGCCTTACATATTCAACAGTTTTCATAGAAACCTCATTCACTTCATGGAAGTCTCAACTCCCCTTTTGTCCAGAACTACAATGTGAAAGGTGAAACATCTGATTTACACCCCAGAAAGAAAAAAAATGAATTTAAAGTAGAACTCCATCAAGCAGGATTTAAAATACATGTTATATAAATTCTCTCAGTTACCAGTCATTCAGTTCTCTGAAGTGTTTACAAGTTCTCGGCCTGGCACCCACTAAAGCATACCTTTCAAAATTCAGATATATTCCTGGAAGCCAATCACAGATGAGAACTGTGATAAGTAACACCTCCAGCAGCAAAGTCGTGCACTTCCCACAAAACATGAGCATAGCAGTGTATTTGCTGGCTACACACAGACTGTGAGTGGGCTGCTGGGGTGTTTGACAAACACAGGCACACAAGGCTGTGGTAGCAAGAGTCCTAGGGAGGGAGCGACTGCCATGACATGTCAGCTGAAATGCACAAACGCACTTCAACTCAGCTGCAGTGTGGCTGGCTGCTTTAACTTTTGTTTGGTGGAATTGATTTTTCTGCAAAAATCTTTGATGTTACAATAGCCTGAGTATGTTATATCCTGACAAACATCAAGATTCATTTTAGAAATGGTATCAGTTCTAATTTTATTAAGAATCAAGCTAAATGGTGTATAGTTATCTAGCACTTTCCAATGTTCCTTGAAGGCCCAAAGCGCTTCACAGTCACAGTCCCATTCACTCATTGATGGCGGCTCTGCTGCTGAACACTGGCGCCAGCCTTCCATCAGAGGCAACGTGGGGTTCAGTGTCTTGCTTCGACATATGGGCGGGCAAGGCGGGAATCTAATCTGTAATCTTCCAATCAGAGGCCGACCACCCTACCACTGCACCACAGCCGCCCCAGCTACCACAAAAAAAGCACATAGTCATGTGACTATTTCATTATATAAATGAATTGAAATATCCCTACTGGTTTTATGAAAAAGGAAGTCAAAATGTTCCAGAGTGGTAGAAAACGACAGTTACGGGATCTTCAGGATATGCAAACTTTGTTGAGTTGAGACCCGACTTATAATCTAAAAAAACACAGCTGTAGCAGCACATTACTACAACTATGACATTATTCCTTAAACAATTTAGTGAATTTGTCACAAAGTAAGAAACAATAACACAAATAGAAATCAGTCACGTGACCTAACAATTTTTTTCAATTGGTCAATGACCCAGGAAGTTCAATCCATCAACATGATCCTTAACCCTTGTATGGTGTTTGGGTCTGTGGGACCTGTTTTCAGTTTTTCTATCCGTAGAAAAATGAAACAATTTTTTTTACAACCTGAAATTCATTAGCTTTGGCTCATTTTCTGTGAAGAACATAAATCAAAACACATTTTCATTGACCGCATACTGTATACCCACCCTAAACATATATATTACATACAGCAAAAATACGAACACCACACAAGGGTTAAAGACCCACTCCAATGACAATGGTGTTTCTGGTAGGGCTGGGCGATATGTTGATGTTTTGTTATCTTAGACGATTAACTTTTGGGGAAAATAGAGATTTCATTTTCACAGCTCTCTGCTTTCTTGGGCTTCCATTGCTCTGAGTAAAGACAGTCCGTCTGTCTCTCACAACGAGCAGACATGAAAGCAGCAGCGATCAGAGGAGCTTCTTCTGCAAGGTCAAAAGAAAAAAAAAAAACCTGCCGCAAGTTTACAAGGGCACGCTTGTAAATTGCAAAACTCCCCCCACCCCCACTCCTGTAGCTTCTGTACACTTCTGTAACGTTTAGCTTCGGCTGATGGAGCAGCAGGATGTGGAGGTTTTTAACATGATCCAAACAGAAATGGAGGATAAACCGTCTGGACTCACAGCAACAACAGAGTTTAATAAAAAGTGTTGATTTGGAGACAGTTGTTGTTACACACTGATCCTGTCATGCTACGATGCTATGCTAACGAGCTGTGCCGCATGTCGCCAGTTTGTGACCGATTTAATGTCAGAGAATATTTTCACAGAGCGGACTTGAAGACGTTTCGGATCAATACAACAAACCTAATTCATGGGACATTCATAAAAACTGCATTTTCTTCAGTAAATCTGTCCTTGTTTCCTCAGCATGTTTTAATTTGAGTTGACAGATGACATTACATTTTTTTTCATACCATTTATATAGAACTTCTATGTTATTTCATTTTCTTAAAAAACATTCTGAAAATAAGTTTCATTCTCTATATATGTCAATGGTTCAGAGTAAAGGTGACTGACTGACAGCTCTCCTCACTGGGGTCACAGGGACACTTTATCTGTGCTAAAGAAAGAAACAAATAATTTGTGACAGAAAATAAACCACTTCACAGATTGTATAAAAATGTCATAAGCAGAGAGCAAAAACTGATTAGAAATCTGATTCATTTGAAACAGTTATCTGATGGTTTTCTTATGCTGTGACTTCCTCTCTCTGTATTCAACATAATATCATTCATTCATTTTCTAAACCGTTTTATCCCTTTCGGGGTCACGGTGTTGCCGGAGCCTAAACCGACTACTCATGGGTGAAGGCAGGGGACACCCCTGGACTGGTCGCCAGTCTGTCGCAGGGGCCAACATATCATTTTTTAAAATAACACCTATAGTTTTTTTTTGTAAAATACTTTCATAATTTATCTGGTAAAAAATGTGCCTGACTGGTAGATATTTTTCATCTACCGGCTAACTTGGCTGGTGAATCAAAAATGAAATTCTGACCAGAGGTGTTGTGACTTCAAACTTGGAGCATCAAACCACACGCAGCAAAACCTGCTTGAAGGTCGTAGCCGGCCCAGCTACAGCGACTCAACCTTGCTGTGAAAGTTTCCTGCGAATGGTGAGATGGCCACCCTGAACAGTACCAGTGACCAAACAAACCAAACTATTGCAGAGCTAAAGGAAAAAAATAAATGAACTAACAGCAGAGCTAAAACTAAGGGAAACACTCCTTGCAAGCACCTTCGGAGTAGCTTCCAAACAATCCAAAGTGATCCTGGAGCTGTCAGCTGCCCAGGACACTCTTCCTATGGATTCTGCGGTATGTGCTCAGCCTTTTTTCCTGCTCTACACCCAAGCATCCTCCATCTTGTACTGAAGTGGCTGTTCGGGGCACAAGAAGAACCTAGATGAGGCAGACATCGCCTACCCGGCTTGCTCTGTCCAACCAGTTCACTGTTTTGGCGGACGATGATGCAGCTGTGGCCATCTCTATTTCTGGGGGGCTCAGTGTGCAGCAGGATCCACCCGTCCCCCCCTACAGGTGCAGGGAGCAGTGACATTAGAGACCGTAAGCCAGCTGTTGCTGCATCCTCCTCTTCCAGGTCCAGGATGAAGGAGCGATCCACCAAAACATCCCAGATGGTACATGGTGACACCGCTCCTGCCCACTGGAGGATCAAGCTCCTAAAGGATGCAGTGGCCAGAGGGACTGTCAGCCTCCAGGAACAGCTACCATTGGTCCAGCCCGGAACTGCTCCCTAGCCTCAGAAGCAACAGCAGAAGAGCAGGAGGGAGTGACTGCTGCTCCGGTTGAGGCTCGTTCCTCTCACCCCTGACCGCTATTCCCCCCAACCACCCTAATTATTGGCGACTCCCTAACCAGAAACATAAGGTACATCAACGCCATTACCAGATGCTTCCCTGGGGCGAAGGTGAAGGAACTCATGCAAAAACTCCCAGATGTTCTGCTCCCAGTCCCAACCAGCGATTGGGATTATAGTTCACATTGGAACCAATGACACAACACTTCAACAATCTGAAATCATAAAAACGGAGTTTAGAGAACTTTTCACTCTTTGGTTTTATTGCTCAGGTTTGGTTTTATTGATCATTTTAACCTCTTCTGGAATCGCCCCTCTTTCTACAGATTGGATGGACTTCATCCTAGTCTGCTTGGTAGTAGTATTTTAACAGCTAACATTCAACCTGCTGTTCACCGTTTTAAACTGGACTGACTGCCTTTCTCAACATTTCTCTGTCCCTCCCTTAAGCTCCCTACATGGGTTATCTTCAAACCCTTCAATTGAATATGCATTCCCATAGAATCTTTTATATCAAAAAGATGTGTTTTTTTACTGTGAAAGGTTTTGACAGACAGAAACTTCCCAAGAGAACTGTTGAAAGGCGTTGTCTACACCCTCAAGCGGCTGCAAACTTCACCTCACACCTGGAACACACCCAACCAGAGACTAAGTTCATCTGTTGATGTATCTGTCCAAAGTTTCAATAACAAACTCATTTCAATATTAGACAAAGTTGCTCCTTTAAAAATAAAAGCAGTTAAAACCAAAGCACCTCCTCCTTGGAGAACAGAGGAAACCAAGACACTTAAGAGAATCTCCAGGAGTGCAGAACGGAATTGGCGCAAAATAAATTAATAGTTCACTACCAAATCTTTAGGGCAAATTAATCCAATAAAACAATTCTATCAAGCATGCAAAACAGGAATACTATTCAAAATTAATAGTTGACAATTATTCAAAGCCAAAGATTCTTTTCTCCACCATAGACCAGTTAATCAATCCAATCTCTCTTAGTCCATGTACTATTCTGAGCAATACAAAATGTGAGGAGTTTGCAGTCCTCTTCACTGATAACATAAAAAAAAATAACATTAGATTTAATATCACCCAACAACCACTAACAGTTCATTCTGTTAAACCAGTGTCAAACCTGCAATTTTAAGTAAGATTTTAGAAAAACTAGTTTTTACTGGATTAAATTATTTTATTAATAAAAACAATATTTTAGAAAATGTTCAGTCTGGTTTTAGACCCAATCATTCCACAGAGATGGCACTAGTCAAGGTTATAAATGATCTCAGGTCAAACACTGACACAAAAAAAACGCCATCAGTTTTAGTATTGCTGGACCTGAGTTCAGCCTTCGACACAGTTGACCACTCTATTCATTAAAGCAGACTGCATGACATGGTCAGAATCACTGGAACTGTACTTAGCTGGTTTGAATCCTACCTCACAGGAAGAGATGTTATTGTCATGTAAATGATTTGTCATCTGGGAGGTACAGACTGACATGTGGTGAGCCTTGAGGCTCCATCCTTGGTCCCACACTTTTTAACTTTTATATTCTTCCACTTGGAGATGTCATCAGGAGACATGGCATAAACTGTCACAGTTATGACACCCAGTTATATGTGGCAATGTCTCCTGATGATGACATGGCACCCATTGATGATCTTCCATCCATCCATCCATTTTCTTCCGCTCATCCAGGACTGGGTCGCGGGGGCAACAGTCAAAGCAAAGATGCCCAGACTTCCCTCTCCCCGGCCACTTACTCCAAGCTGCTCTTGGGGGACCACAAGGCATTCCCAGGCCTGTCAAGGGATGTAGGTAGTCTCTCCAGTGTGTCCTGGGTCTTCCCCAGGGCCTCCGCCCAGTGGGACATGCCTGGAAAACCTCCCTAGGGAGGTGTCCAGGAGGCATCCGGACCAGACGCCCAAGCCACCTCAACTGGCTCCTCTCGATGAGGAGGAGAAGCGGCTCTACTCCGAGCACCTCCCGGGTGACCGAGCTTCTCACCCTATCTCTAAGTGAGCGCCGAGCCATCCTACAGAGGAAGCTCATTTCAACCACTTGTATCCGGGACCTCGTTCTTTCGGTCATGACCCAGAGCTCATGACCATAGGTGATCATTGGTACAAAGACAGACCAGTAAATTGAGAGATTTGCTTTCTGGCTTAGCTCTCTCTTCACCACAACAGACCGGTACAGCAACCGCATAACGGTGGATGCCTGTCGATCTTACACTCTGATCTTCCCTCACTCGTGAACAAGACCCCAAGATACTTAAACTCCTCCACTTGGGGAAGGAGCACTCCACCCACCCAGAGAGGACAAACCACCTTTCTCCGGTCGAGAACCATGGCCTCAGACTTAGCGGTACGATTTTATTTATCAACTATTAATCTGAATGTGTGCAGTGAAACCTCGGTGTGATTTTAGATGCAGATCTTACCTTTGAAGCACACAGAAACTATGTTACAAAAACTGCATTTTTTCATTTTAGAAATATTGCCAGAATGAGACCCTTTCTCTCCAGAGCCAGTGCAGAAATGTTAATACACTCCTTCATAACATCTAGAGTAGATTATTGTAATGCCCTTCTTTCATTACTTTCATTTAATTTTTTCTTTGAGAAAAACAATATGAATTGGCTGAAGCTAGTCCAAAACTCGGCTGCACGCCTTTTAACCAGGACCAGAAAGAAGGAGCACATGACTTCAATGTTGAAGTCATTGCACTGGTTCCCAGTCAGCTTTAGGATCAATTTTAAGGTTCTTTTATTAGTTTAGAGGACATAACATGGATTTGGACCTTCATTTTGATCAGATTTACTTTTAGTTTCTGACCCTCCCAGAGCCCTCAGGTCCTCAGGTGCAGGTCTGCTGGTGGTCCCAAAAGTCAGAACCAAAACCCACACTATAAATAAAGTTGAATTTGACAAATTTTGGCTAAAAATTTTATTATCATAATCAATAGACCACTGATAATGCTTTTATAATAGACCAAATAAATAAGATTCTGCAGTCCCTCTTTTACTCAATAAATTACAAGATTTTTAAAATGACCTACACAGAAAAAAATTGACGGTCAACGTCAGACAAATCTGACAATACCAATACCAATAAAATAGGCAGACTCAATTTGAATAAAAAAAGCACAATTTGAAACAAGCAAACCAGCAAAACTTTAAATCTGACCAATAATAGCTATGTTTTATTCCCTGCACAAAGAAATGATATGACTTTAAACAAAAGAAAGCGTGCCCCACCTCTTAAAGGTAAAGAAGCCCTTTATGTAGCACACTTTTTTTACAACTTCTACATGCAATTTAACCTCCATCGTACACAACGTTGTGTTGTGGATGCAGCTGCACCTTTCCAAGGACCTACTGAGCATATATGAGCAGTATCTGAGTCGAGCACAAACGTCCATTAATGTGCTGAGCAAAAGAAAAAAAAAACAATGGCCTTAGAATGAGTGCATTTATTCTTCTTTGCCTGCATTCAACTACCTAACACTAACTCCTGATTGATTTTAAATTAAAGATAACTGAGTTGTGTGAGGAACAAGTATCTACAAAAAACAACTAATGTGGGCGTAATTAAAAAATGTAATCTAAGAAGACACTATGATACAAAACATTAAATGCTAAAGTTAAATATTCCTATTGATAAACTGAACACACCACACAGAGTTCACTCAACACTTTGGTGCCTTTGAAAAACAAAATAGAATTTTGAGTTTCTTCACAACCCATTTGCTGTGGATGTGGAAACTGCGCCTGTGCAGATTTAGATGAAGCGGATTGAGCTGCAGTGTTTTGGCACACTGAAGGTTCAACACTGCAGGACTCGCAGAGTTTATTCACTCCATTCCCGCAGAAATGTCCCAGCTCCATCTACATGCAGCTCCTTCACCTTTGGGAAGACATTTCTGTGTGAGAAGCTCTGTTCTGTGACTATCAAAATAGCACACAGGAGTCCATCCTGAGAATCTCTACAACACAGGACCTCACAACACAAACCAAGTTCTTACAAAAAAAACTGATGCCAGGCATCCAACTCCAATAAAATGACACAAGAGCAAAGAAAACGGAACGATTTGATTTGTTATTGGGGGCGGCCGTGGTGCAGTGGAAAGGGCGGTCGGCCTCTGATCAAAGGATTGCAGGTTCGATTCCCGCCTTGCCCGCCCATGTGTCGAAGTGTCCTTGGGCAAGACACTGAACCCCACATTGCCTCTGATGGAAGGCTGGCGCCAGGGTTCGGCAGCGGAGCCGCCATCAGTGTGTGAATGGAACCGTGACTGTAAAGCGCTTTGGGCCTTCAATGAAGGTAGAAAAGCGCTATATAGGTAAACGCCATTTACCATTTACCATAGATTAAAAACACAATTGTACTTATTTTTTATTAATATTTCCAGTCTTTGTTGGTTTTGTTGTACAGCATGTTTACATTTTTAATTTGTATAATTCTGACGGGACATATTTGTAAGTAGAGCAAATTCATTTGGGATATTTTAGAATTACGTTTACTTTTTAAAATAAAAGGACATATTTTTCTTTTTATTCTGACTTTATTTCTAAATTGTACAATTTTGACAGGATGTATTTCTATGGAGAGAATAATATTTTTAATTATTTGAGACTAAAGTTGATTTATTCCAGAAAAATATTCCCATCTGTTTTTATTCATATTTATGCTAAAAAAAAAAAAGTGACGTTTTAAAAGTTTCGTTTTAGTGTGTTCAATAAATGTTAACCTATTCAGCCTGCAATAAGTGTGTTTTGGATTTTGGCCCCCTGTGTCACTGAGTTTGACACTCCTGTTTTAAACAAACAAGTAAAAATAAATAAATTAGGGAACTGAAGATTGTTGCAAAATACTGTGTGTCTGGTCAATACTTGGAACTATCCTCTCTACTACTTGTCATTAATTTTCTTACCATGTAATGGAGATCCTGATGGGCTGCTGGACAAACCAGGTATGGGACTACAGCGGCCTCCAATGCCTCCCCCTGGCCCTAGGATGCAGCTACTTCCTGCTGTACCTACTGCTCCTCCTCCCATCACAGTCGCCCTGTTCAATTCTTGTTCGATGTCTTCCAGGCCAGCGCTTTTTTGGAAACGGGACATTCGGTTCACCACTCTTGGAGACATATGGGTGCGGGCACAAGGTGCACCACCATAAGGGTTGATGGGAAAAACATGCGTAGTGCCACGGAGAGTGCTTATGGCTACCCAGCGGCTGTCTTGGCTGAAGCACATGTCTTGGACCTGGATACAGAAAGAAAAATACAAGAGGTAGCAAAAAAAATGAATTCATTTTTTTTACGTTACCTTGACAAACATGTGTTCATGATTGATGTTAATTACCATTTATCATTTGATTTAATTACCATTAAATTGTTTTCTAATCTGATCCAGCATAGACGTGCTGCTGACTGAGACCATCAAAATAAGTGATTCTATCCAAATGCCACTAGGAGCAAAAGGAAATGAAGCTGAAGAAAGAGCAAAGATCAGGAAATCTGTGGGCACCAAAAAGACCATTCAGAGTTCTGGTAAATCCCAAGAGATTTCAAACAGAAGATGTCAGCTGTGAAATGATTGTAACATGAAAGTTTTTACAGTTTGTTGCCTTTTGATACATCAAAATTTTGGACTAAAAGACACACCTGATTATAATGTGCAATATTAACAAATGGGTCTATTTTTGTACATAAGACACACCAGATAACAAGTTGAATTAAATGCAACAAACCAGTCAAAACCACTAACTAAAAAAGGCTCCTGACTTCTGTAGCTGCAATGCTCCAACCATCCAGAATTTGGAGCAACTTCATACCTTATCGGTGTTTGAACTAAAACATTTCAACAGATTTACGAGTGCCATGTACCACATAAAATAGGATTGAGGTCAGCGAGCACAGCCAGAATACATAAGGTGACTGTTGAGAAAATAAACGGATTTTAAGTGTGTCTTTAGGACTGAGAAATACAGCATTGAAAGACGGCATGCTGTGATAGGGTTAGAAAAGAACAAAGACCTGACAGCACAGCATAAAGGAGTTGGATTGGGGGTGGGGGTGGTGAGGAGGGTCAAACCATCAAATTGTTCCCGACCACGGGTGTGTCTGCAGCTCGCTGCTCCCCCAAGGGATGGGTCAAAAGCAGAGAACAAACGAGACAACTAATGGAACTTTAACTTAAGAGAGTGGCATGTTAACGGAAGCAAAAAAGCTTTTATTAACTGTCTGAAAAGTAAGCATGATTCTACAGCATAGTGGGGCAAAAAGTATTTGACAGTCAGATTCTGCAAGTTGTTTTTCTTAAAAAGATGACGGCTCTGTAATTTTAACCACAAGTACACTTCAATTGTGATAGTCAAAGTGTTAAAACTAGAAACAAAAACTATCCATTAAATCATATTATCCATCCATTTTCCGGACGAGGTCACGGGCCGCCGGAGCCGAACCCGGCTACTGTTAGGCAAAGGTGGGGTACACTCTGGACAGGTCCTAAATCATATTGTATGATTTTTAAAGAACTTATTTGTCAATGACATATGTTCCAATCAGTACATTTGTAATCTAACCCTGGTTGGCAACGACAGAGGTCAAACATTTCCTGTAGAACTTCAGCAGGTTGCACATACTGTAGCGGCTACTTTGGTCCATTCTTCCATGCAGAGTTTCTCAAAGGTTGTGATGTTTTGAGCCCCTTGCTGGACAACAAGTAAAGTAAACCCCACCCCTATTGATTCTCTAATTAATGGAGGGCTGGAGATTGGTTAGCCAATTTCAGAAGCTTGATATGCTTTTAATATATCCACTCATTTGTCGCTTGGGAGGTGAGTTTGATATCATTGTCATGCTGGAAGATCCATCCATCCATGCTGGACCAAAACTGAATGACTATTTAAAGGAGGCTTTCACCCAAGACATCGCCATACATGGTCCCATTCAACCTTTCCTTAACAGGGATCAGTTGCCCAGTCACCTTTGCAGAAAAGCCGCCCCAAAGCATGATATTTTCCCTTCCATGCTTCGTTGTGGATATGGTGGTTTTAGGATGCAACACAGCATTCCTCCCCATCCAAACACAGCGAGTGGCTTCTATACTAAAGTGATCAATTTTGGTGTCATCTGACTGCATGACATTCTACTTGTCCTCTTCTGGATCATCCAGATGGTCTCTGGCAAATTGACATTTGCTGACTTAAGTGGGGGGATATTTTGAGCAGTACAGAATTTTAATTCATAACAACGTGGAGTGTTACAAATAGTATATTTTGTTACGGTGGTTCCAGCTCTTTTCAGATGATAGGGATGTGGACAGATGCTTTTAACATGGATAACCAGTTCAAACAGGTGCCATTAATACAGGAAAAGTGGAGAACTGAGGAGATTCTTAAAGATTCTGGTCTGTGTGGACCAGAGTTTTTGTTTTAGGTGTTACATAAATAATTTTTTCATCATTGTTCAAATAAAATCTTTTACATATCATACGATAGGATTTCCTGGTTTCCTGTTTTACATTTTGGCTATGTCCGAATTCCTTCACTACACACTACATAGTGCACTATATAATGTGTTCACCCTTTTGTAGTGCTACCCGAATCTACAATTCCAAAATCAAGTGCCCTAGAAATTTCCCAGAATTCTCTGCAAAAAACCAGTGTGCACTGATGCTCATTAGATTTGGGAATATAGACCACAATGCATTGCGTTTGAACAATTTTGGGAAAAAAAGGAATTTACATTTATTTTATTTTAGTAAACCATCAACTTTTTCATCATCAGAACACAGTGGACTCATAAATAGTCTTCGTAAAATGCTTGTATTCATTAAGTTTTCACTTCATTAAATCAGTGATGTCATTTAAAATAAACATCATTAAAAAAAAAAAAGTAGTGAGCGTGGTGTCCGAATTGCTTTTAAAATCCAGGGCACTAGTTGGTCCTGCACTATATAGTTTTTTAGTAGCTAGGGATTAGGGTGGGAATTTGGACATAGTCTATGTCTTTTAGAGTTGAAGTTTACGTTTGGGGAACTCACCTTTCTAACTTTTTTAAGTGGTAAAACATAAAGAGTCCTGATGTCTGGGCTAAAGCAGTGAGCAAGATCTATAGGGCTCAACAAAGACCGATTAATATGGTGAACTAAAGCCCAGCTCAAACAGTATGTGATAACTGAAAGAGACCCAAGACCAATGGGAAGGAATCCATGGTGAACATGTGAACTGAGCTACTGTCTTGAAGTTGAGTCACGGCATCTGGACTTAACATCTTCTTGCCTGAAACATTTCACCACTCTTCCAAGTGGCTTAACCAGTCTTTGTCTCAGTCACAGACCAATGAAGCCACTTGGACAACTGGTGAAGCATCTTAAGAAAGAAGATTTTAAGTCCAGATGCCATGATTCAAGACATCACCTATAAAACAAGAACCTTCACTGACAAACTGAGCTACTGAAGTCAAAGGAAAGCTAATTTCAAGGAATAGTCTTGAATGTCTGCTATTCAGCATACAAGAAAAAAAAAAACAAGAATGAATTTTGATAGGTCTTTATCGTCCCCTCTATTCAAGCATCCAGTAAGCTAGTCTGTACTTTAATTATGTCTTTGACTTTTTGATAACATACAGAAGCATTTTGGGACTTTTATTGCACTGCAAAAGTATGCACAGCTGAGATAAACACTGAATTCCTCCAAACACCACTGTGGCAGGGCGTTTACCTCAAACACATCCAAATCTAGCTAAGGCACATGACAAAATCCAACTGCCTGGAAGATTATGCAAGAGTTTGTTTTTTTTAAGGTACCCATCTCATTAGAGCCCTTTTATTCGTAAACATAAAAGACTCAGGAAAAAACCAAACACAAAAGAGGCCCTCTCTAAGTCCGACTTAAACTTTCGGACAGAAGACACTTGACATGATAGGATCTCTTTGTACATGTTAGACATGCAGGAAACCAAACAGATGGGCTGCAGAAGACAATTCAGCATAAGAAGATGAATAGAAGACAAAATGGTGAGGTGACAGAATGATGAGGTATTTGTGGGATTTGTTATTTCGGATGTTATTTAAAGGCCAAAGCTAGTTAAAAACAATAAACACAAGACCAAAGACAAGAGAGAAAGAAAAAAAAACACTCCCTAAGAGAAAGTTAAGATGAAGAATGTTCATCTCAAGTCAAAGAAACAGCTCTGTACCTGCAGGCCTGTCAAATCTGATGCCAGGTCAGATTAGGTAACTGTTCTCAGCGATGACAGTTAATTGGGTATCCATTGCATACCAGACACTTACTTTACTTCACAAAGATGAATGAAAGAAGAGGCCTGACCTCTGCTGTGTAGATTAGGGATGATTCAGGGATGATAAAGGGCCACTTTGTGCATGTCTTAAATGGTCGTAATAGACCTGTCAGTGGTTCAACAGTAACTAGGTTCCTGAATTTTACTGTCAGGTAGAGCAGTACCTGAAAGGTGAAAGGGACTGCACATTCACAGTCCAGGAGCCACTGCACCAATAGTTATCTATAAGGAATGCATCTGTAGGTAATTCACATGATGTGGAGTCGTTGATGTGGAGGGGCTGTGTGAGACATGTTGGACAGGTCTCGCTTGCTATTCTTGCACAGAATAACATTAGTCATAGACACAGAAATGTAAATAAGACAATATGTATTTAACTTCTTTGCTTTTTTAAACCTGTAACAGCAGCTATGGAGAAGACAAATGTGTTCACCTGAGAGGGCCTGCAAAGGAATGACAAGAATTTGACACAGATGGATAAGGGGATAGTAAAGAGACCAGAGAACAAACAACTAGGATACAATGTTCAGAATATGTCAGTAACACAAGCATCATAAGAGATCAGCGCCGGATTTCTGCGTTGCCTTATCAGAGTCATTTCTCAGTGTTTTCCAACATTCTGAGTTAAAATAATGGTTTTATTTATTACTTACACCAGACAAATATTATGTTAAGCATCTAGTTAAAAAGCCACATAAAACAGGTTGGAATACTTCAACAGGCTGATGTTTACAATGAAGTCAGTCAGGTAAGGGAATGTCAGAACCTTTCTAGTTAAAGTGACACACCAGTGCGATCTCAGCTGATGGTGCAGTACCGTGGCATTAAACAGAAACCAACTCCCCTCCTGTAACCTCACCAACAAGCGCTCTCTAGTTTGCCCCCTGACTCTGATCCCGGCCTCCTTCTGCTTTACCTTCAAGCCTTAGAGCCTGTTATCAGGCCTGTTTACCCGGCCTCGGGTCAATGGCAGTCGGCCGGCGCTTGTTTGGTTGCTGGAGACAGATAAGGCGTTTCTCCACCCACTTAACTGAGACTTTATCACCGTCCACTGTGTTTTGGAGTGCGGGTGTGTGTCTGTGTGTGTGTGTGAGTGCATGCTGATAACCCTGGGGCCTGAGCACTAGGTTACGGCTAACATTTAGTGTTTACAGCACCTAAGATCAAAGCATGCTCCATGTGCAGCCGGTCAGCGGACCGGACTGCAGACAGGCTCCCAGAGTGTCTGTGTGTTTGCCTTGTCAATAATCCCGAACTGAACAAGGCCTGAAGTAGTTATGTTGAGCCATCACATTGCAAGTTCTCTGACATAATTAATGGCTGACACAATTTAAAAAAATACACACAAAAACTAAAACTAACCAAGCAAAAAAATGTAGGTGTGATATGTCTTAGCTCTCCTCAAATGTTAAACTTTCTGGGTGTGTGAACCAGTATTTGTGTCTTGGACCTTGGCCTCAGTCTCCCCACGATGCAGAGTATACAGATGGTGCACAGCAGTTTGGGAGGAAGCCCAGGGATGGGTGAGGATCTGAAAAACGTGGAAATCATGGCCCAGTGTGTCAGCAGTCACCAGCAGCATTCCTGCAACAACAAAAAAGTTGCTAACCACTGAAAAAAAGAGGATTATGTTACATGCAGTCTTACTTTCAAGATTTTGTGAACATGTTGTTTTTCACACATGATGTCTTTGAAGTGGTCTGTTGCTCACATGTCTAATATATTTTTTGCAATCTAGCACACTTAGATTAGATTTGCTGCATATTAATTCAATTTTTATGATCAAAACATGTTGCTTTTGTTAATTTCTTGTAATTTGTGTGCACAAGTATGATAAAACTACAACACACAAAGCTCAAGCTGCGTGTTTTTCCTGTCCATAAAGTTGAGAGCCTCACAAACATTGGAAACAACACAAAAACTAGTCAAGATGTTGAATATTCTTTTTAGATCCGTCTTGAGGAAAAATAAATTTTTACAGGAAAAAAACGGTAGCTCTTTCCCTCTAATGTGTCAGAAAAAGGAAACTATGATTATTTGTCAAAGGATTCTTGAGAAAGAAGGTGATCAAAAACCTAGCTAAATCATTACTTAGTGTTTGGCAGGCATTGAGGTTTTAGTTTGCACACTAAAGAGCAATGAAGTTCTCTTTGCATGAACTCATTAACATTCACCACTACGGATCTTTAGGCAAAAATAAACGTTTGAAGACAGTAATCTTGGGATTCTCTTTTGTATCACTATTAGCCAACAATCGATCCCTTTGGGCCTAAGGATTGCATTGTATTGCACTGCATTGTTGCAGGCTGGCCTGCCTTCATGAAGCCTGGTGTTGGCACAGTGATACTTTGCATCTGCTTTGCTTCCTATGACACTAAAAATCTACAAAGATAAACAGCACAAATTCAACTAAGAAATCCTGTGAGAAAACACCTTGCTGCCTATGAGGAGGCTAAGACCCAATCGGAATTCTTCCCTTCTCCATGCCACTCCAATTGTAGGGGCATTTGTAGTAAAAGTGGTGTCTGAAAATAGTTTTTTTAACGGCTAGCCTCGAGGTGGAGGGATACAGAACCCGCCGTAGCGAGGGGGTTCCAGGTCGCGCTATGCCGCGGAGGAGAAGTGCTTTTCTTTATAGTTTATATTTATATTTAAATGTAAGTAATGACTTTTTGTTTTTACATAATCTTTTTAAACTTATAAAACCATGGTTGTTATGTATTTTCAAGCGCTGAAAGCTCTGCACTAACGTAACTGACCAGCGACTATTGAGTGGTAGTGACGTCCGAAGTCGGAGACACTATTTTTCCATAACTCTCCGTTTGGAGGGCTCAATGTAGGGGAAGGGAGAAGTGGTAGGGCGAAGGGAAGAATTGGGATTTGGCCAAACACTTAGATGTCATTAGACTTCACAACAGGACAGGTATCAATCAAATTTGCTGCAGTTCATGAAAGGAAAAGAGTGCTTAAATCAACACTGAGGACGTTTGTCATGAAAAGTTTCAATATTTTCAGAATAAAATGTTAAATTTGGCCTTTTGTCCCTGAGCCGTTTGATTGGTCAGATTTCCTTCTGTCAGTTAAGAGCTAGGTCTTGAATTTGTCAAACTGTTAACATTTATTTTAATGTAACATTGGCCAGTAAAGAAGAGTCCACAGACTTGGGCCTGACAAAATACTATACTGCTTTAATGAGCCCATTAAAGTCTGCAATCAGCTGTGCAGTACATTTGCAAGACACGAGCATAGAATTGCTGGGAGTTTATGTAAAATAAACAAGAAGGGCATACAACAAGCTGTTGTTAGTCTGTGTCGTTAAGCACATCTCTCTTACAGCAGAAATGAAGTAGTACTCTTTGAAAAGAAGGAAAAGTTGACTTTGTGAAGAGGGGAAACTTTTAATGTACAGTGGGTACGGAAAGTATTCAGATCCCCTTACACTTTTCACTCTTTGTTATATTGCAGCCATTTGCTGAAATCATTTCAGTTCATTTTTCATGCCATATTGACAAAAAACAAAATTTTTGACATTTTGCAGATTTATTCAAAAAGAAAAACTGAAATATCACATGGTTCTAAGTATTCAGACTCTTTTCTCAGTATTTAGTAGCAGCACCCTTTTGATCTAATCCAGTCATGAGTCTTTTTGGAAAAGATGCAACAAGTTTTTCACTCCTGGATTTGGGGATCCTCTGCCATTCCTCCTTGCAGATCCTCTCCAGTTCTGTCAGGTTGGATGGTAAACGTTGGTGAACAGCCATTTTCAGGTCTCTCCAGAGATGCTCCATTGGGTTTAAGTCAGGGCTCTGGCTGGACCACTCAAGAACAGTCACAGAGTTGTTGTGAAGCCACTCCTTGGTTATTTTAGCTGTGTGTTTAGGGTCATTGTCTTGCTGGAAGGTGAACCTTCGGTCCAGTCTGAGGTCCTGAACACTCTGGAGAAGGTTCTGGTCCAGGATATCCCTGTACTTGGCTGCATTCATCTTTCCCTCCATTGCAACCAGTCGCCCTGTCCCTGCAGCTGAAAAACACCCCCACAGCATGATGCTGCCACCACCATGCTTCACTGTTGGGACTGTATTGGACAGGTGATGAGCTGTGCCTGCTTTTCTCCACACATACCACTTAGAATTAAGGACAAAAAGTTCTATCTTGGTCTCATCAGACCAGAGAATCTTATTTCTCACCATCTTGGAGTCATTCAGGTGTTTTTTAACAAACTCCATTCAGGCTTTCATGTGTCTTGATCTGAGGAGAGGCTTCCGTCGGGCCACTCTGCCATAAAACCCCGACTTGTGGAGGGCTGCAGTGATGGTTGACTTTCTACAACTTTCTCCTGACTGCATCTCTGGAGCTCAGCCACAGTGATCTTTGGGTTCTTCTTTACCTCTCTCACCAAGGCTCTTCTCCCCTGATAGCTCAGTTTGGCCGGACGGCCAGCTCTAGGAAGGGTTCTGGTCGTCCAGAACATCTTCCATTTAAGGATTATGGAGACCACTGTGCTCTTAGGAACCTTAAGTGCAGCAGATATTTCTTTGTAACCTTGACCAGATCTGTGCTTTGCCACAATTCTGTCTCTGAGCTCTTCAGGCAGTTCCTTTGACCTCATGATTCTCATTTGCTCTGACATGCACTGTGAGCTGTAAGGTCTTCTATAGACAGGTGTGTGTCTTTCCTAATCAAGTCCAATCAGTAGAATCAAACCCAGCTGGACTCAAATGAAGGTGTAGAACCATCTCAAGGATGGTCAGAAGAAATGGGCAGCACCTGAGTTCAATATGTGAGTGTCACAGCAAAAGGTCTGAATACTTAGGACCATGTGATATTTCAGTTTTTCTTTTGTAATAAATCTGCAGACAAAAATGACCTCAAATGATTTTAGCAAATGGCTGTAATAAAGCAAAGAGTGAAAAATTTAAGGGGTCTGAAAATTTTCCGTACCCACTGTATTTGTAAGAGCGTATTCTGACTTGCATGCATTGGAGGAACTGAATAGCAGCTGAGCGCAAGTGTAGCTGACAGTGACAGGCTTTTTCATTTGGTCTCGTTTTGTTTGAAGCATGTCACACTACAGAAAGTATTGACCCTCACCATAAACAACATGCTCAACAAACCACACCAGTAGATCTAGACTGGCATGCAAGAGAAAACGGCAGCCTGGCTTTTCAAACACAAAGCTCTCTGGAAGTTTTTGAGAAGTAAAAAAAATAAAATAAAAAAACACGCACGTTTCAGAGTGTTGAAAACACAGATACACACTGCAAAACAAGCAAACTTTTTTCATAAAGAAAAAAACAAGTTCATAAAGTAATCACATACCTTCTCTATTTTTTTCCAATTTCAACCTAACTGCTGTAGCTGCAGTAGGTTTTAATTAGTGGTTGGCCTTTAATAAGTGGCACGTCGAATTTGAAAAGAGGAGGTCAGAACGGCAGGGGATTAAAAAAAAAAGAGCAACATGTGGAAAGGAGATGGAAAACACCTCTCCACCCCCATAAAGTGGTGAAAATGCTTGCACAGAAGGTTGCTCACTCACTCGCAGAAGAAAGATTTCTTCTCGAACTTTTCTATTCTAGTATAATTGAGAGGCACAAGGAGTAAATGGGTTTAAAGGGCAGGGAGATTACCAGAGGTGGAAGGAAGAAAGCAAACGACAAGCCAAGAGTGCATTGAGACAGCGGTTAGATATTCATGCCATATCAGAGCGACCAGAAAGCCAAAGAGCTAAGGCCCTGGGTCTGTAAACTCTTGAAAACCCACACTCCAAATGAGGTGCCAAGCCACAAGAAGCATTTGCGTCAACTGGGGATACAGAGAAAAAAGGGACAGGGCCCTTCTAATTATTGAGTATGGAAACGGAAGCACAGGGTGATTAGGAGTTAAGGCACTGTGGTCTGTTTATCTGGGAGCTTCCTCGCGCTTTCAAACTCCTTCTACCTCACTCTCCATTCCTTCTTTCATTCCTATTTTTTTTTTTTCAGTTTTGGTCACGCCTTTGCTATCCAGTGGCTCCTGCATTTCTGACAGATGGGACTTGGCTGGACTTCTGTACTGGCCTGACATTTCTCCTTTGCTGATGGTAGAGTCTGGACTCCAAAAACGTAACAGCTAAGAGAATGCCCAGGATTGGGGATTTTGTGGCAATGTTGAAATGCAGAGGCACTTGCTGAGAGGCGTCTGTTGGTTAGCCCGCAGGGAGGCCAAATTAAAAAGCAGCAGGGCCACTCTGTGGGTGAAAAAGGAGGGTTTGGGGTAAAGTGGAGGCTGGCCCATGCAGACTTCAACACATCCTATTTATAACACCTTGTCCCATGGGTTAGAGTGTCACTGACAGTGTTTTTGTAATAAACTACACACACACACACACACACACACACACACACACACACACGCACAGACACTTACACACAGAGGCACAAGCATTCGTGTACATGCGCATGCACATTCACTATAAAGGAATGGATGAGTGCAAGACGTGTATTCAAAAGGCGCATGAGGAAATGATAATTCCCTTTAATTTTCCATTTCTTTCTTCAAAAATGTTTTGTTTTGCATCAGACTGTCATTTTCTGACTTTCTAAACAGAAAACATCTGCTCGATCACATTAACAGTGAGAGAATGATTCATTTAGAAACTACTTGAGCTCACTATGTGCATGACAAAAGCAGATGGGACAAAAGGGTGGAAGAGAAAGGGAGTAAAAGTTTAAGAAAAGCAGAGATAGAAATGAAAATAGCACAGAAAAAAAACTGTTTTTTCCTGCTTGGCAGCACAGAAGGCCACAACAAAACCAGTAAGCTTTCTAATTAACAGGACTAGGCTCCAAAAAGCTTTGAAAATCGGGGCAAATCTCAAATTATAACCACGTGGAAGGAATAAAGCTCACAAGATGGAATACTTAGGGATTCGGATTGTTTTACTGTTACTAGGATACAAAAACTTTAAAGCAAATGATCCCAGTACAGAAATGGAAGACTAGTCGTCATGGGAAAGCTTTACATTTAAGAGTTTGGAGTTGGTGAGATGGACAAAGCTCTTTGTGTATGCTAAACAAAAATCACTTTGCAATTGAACATGTAATCAAACCCATCTATAGTGGAAATATTAAGAACTACCATGACCATCAATAAACATTCATATTCTTTTACCTACCCACATTCTTTCCACCACCAAACTGTCTGCCATCTGCTGTGCATCACCAGCATCTATTTGTGATCTTACACTTTTAAACTGAATTAAAAACTCAATTACATCATTAATGTGCTGCTCACCCAAACCCAGCACTAATTCTTACTATAGTGGTACAACAGCATCCTTTCATCCTCTCACCACCATGTCTCTGCACAAACATTTGCACTCGTTTAAACTCCAGGGCTTCAGAATTAGCAGCACTCATGGAAGAAGAGGTAAATGCTACAAAACAACAGAAAACAACTAGATGAAAAGAAGGCTTATGGTTCATGACATATAGAGTGGGTTGAATCCAAGGCTTGTGTTTTTCTATGTTCTTCACAGGCAGACCACCTGCAAACAGTTAGATAATAATAGATATGAAAAAAGGTGTTTGAGTGTCGCAAACCTAGCAGACAAGCTGCTATTGGTTTGATATTACCATGCTGGAAGGCCAGCTCTGTTAGCGGGGCAAAAGTCACCTGCCGTTAAAGTTATACCGACACACAAACGGAAGAAACGTGACAGTCGAGATCACAAAGCGTGAATATTTTTTAGTGCAGGGCTCCAGGCTCATTTTTTTTATCAACTTGAGTGGAAAACACACTACTTAAAAACATTTATTTGAAGAATTTACATATTAGCAGATTTCCTGTGAGAATAGTTTTTAAGAAGAGCCATTTTTATTTTATCAAGCAAAAATGTTGAGGGCAGGGATAGGCAACTCCAGGCCTCGAGGGCCGCAGTGTCTGCATGATTTCCAGATATCCAAGCCCTACTCATGATTGATTACCTGCTTCAGGCGTGTCCAGCCAATTAGAGACCAAAAAAAAGCAGGAATGTGGAGCTTGAGCTGCCTATCCCTGGTTTAGAGAGAACAGTACTGAACGATAAGGTTACACGTCGTTAATGAAAGAATGACAACGGTATCTACAATTTACAAAAGAAAATGAGAAGAATATAGAAAAAAAATGGCTTGAGGAAATATTTATATCTCTGTAAGTGAGAACATCCAAGTACTGTATGTAGGGAAATTGAACCGTTAAAAACTAATCAATCCTTTTCATCCCTTGTATGAAGTAAGCAACTTGTGATAAATGTTCTTTCTCTGCCTTTTATGGTTTAGCTGAGACAGTTGTATTAAAAAAGTAAAAAAAAAAAACTATGATGAACCTCACTAACCTTAGAGAACTTTGGGAAGAATTCAGACACTAAAGCCAGTGTTTTTCTTTTTCCAAGGTCAGCTTGGAAAAGCCTAAAAGCCCACAGTGGGTGCGCAGAGTAAATACTGTAAATCACATCTGAACTGGCTGTGAGTGCTAATTACTATCTTGGTGTGAAGACATGATTCAGTCCACACTAAATATGCGGCTATAAATGTGTGGCTAAGTGAAACTGGTTGTGTGTGGGAATTTCCCTCGTGTTCAACATGTGCATGTGGGTCCAGAGTTTTTTAGCAACAGCCCAGCTCCTCCACACATCAATGAGGAGAGAAAGAGTTATTAAACCATGAAAAGCTGCCTTCATGGTGCAGCTGCTTCAACGGTGGGCCATAACGGGCAAGGCTATTCATTAGTCTGGCATGTTACTAAACCAGGGCTATGGTTTATGGGACAGTTCTGTGTGGGGAGAGACTCAGCCTGGGCTCCTCTGCCATTACCCTGGGCTTTGATGGGTTATTCAAAATGTCCATATTCAGTGCATTTTAGCAGCTACAAAAAAAAAATTTAACAGACAAAAAAAAGGGTAATGACCACAACTCCTATCAAACGTATAGACAAACGTACATTAAAAAGAGAAAAAAGATTGGCTTTTTGGTTTAAAATGTTTAGGATTTAGTTACAGAAATTTAGATCAAATAAACCCTCAGTTCATTAGAATATTCACAAATAAATGGGAAAAATGTTCATTTGCATTAGTTGAAATTAGAAATTCGCTTCACATGTGAAGTGTTTTGGCTTTTCTGTTTTCATTTAAACAAGTAAAACACTCGAATTTGAATTAGACTGTAATTTTAAAAAGTCCCTTTTTTACAGCAAAACACAGCATTATGTTCCAACAGCGGCCACACAGTTGATTTATTTAGAACCAAGTGTATGATATCCAAATTCGAAGTCAGTGATTAAAAAGTTTACATGAGGCAAATAAGTATTTGAACACCCTGGGATTTTGAAATTTCTCTCACTGAGAAATTATGGAGAGGTCTGAGATCTTGGGTTTATGTCCACTATGAGAGACAGAATCTAAAAAATATCTGAAAATCACATAGCATCATTTTTTTTTAAATATTTTTTGTACGTAACTGCTCCAAATACATATTTGAACACCTGAGAAAATCTGCGTTCATGTTTGGTCCAGTGGCCTTTGTTTGCGGTTACACAGGTCAAACGCTTCCTGTCATTTTTCACCAGGTTTGCACTGCAGAAGGGATATTAAGTCAGGTTCAGATCAGTCAGCTTTCTGGGCTATCACTGAGAAACAGAGTTTGAATTCCCTCCAAAGATTTTCTTTTGGTTTAGGTCTGGACACTTGCTATGCCACTCCAAAACCTTGATATGCTTCTTTTGGAGCCACTCCTGAATCACAGGTTATCCTGGTTGTGTGCTTCGGCTCATTGTCACGTTGGAAGACCCAGCAATGACTCATCTTCAATGCTCTGAGGAAAGGAGGTTGTTCCCCAAAATCTCACAATACATGACCCTGGAGCATGCATTGCAGTGGGCCTGGACATGTGTTGGTTTAACCAGAGGAACCTTCCATGCCATACATGATTTCAAACCATGACGTCTTTTTTAGTGTATTACCAGCAGTAACCTTAGAAACGGCGGTCCCAGCTCTTTTCAGCTCATTGACCAGCTCCTCCCGTGTAGTTCTGGGATGAGTCCTCACCTTTCTGAGGATCATTGAGACCCCACGAGGTGAGATCTTGAATGGATCCCCAGTCCAAGAGAGATTGACAGTCATGTTTAGCTTCTTCTCTTTTCTGAGAATTGATCTAACAGTGAATCTTTTTATCACCATGTTCATAGTTGGAGTTTTATTGATTGTATGGAGCGGACAGGTGTCTTTAGGCAAGGCATTAATTTCTAGAGTGCAACAAACAGCCCAGTGGAAAGCCCCTTAAAAGAACAAGCATAACTCTGTATTTTGTTAAGAACCATTTCAAAAATCTATAGTAGGTAGCTTGTAATTTTATATGCAACAGCTGACGTCAGTCAGTATAGCTGTTAAAAAAATATGTTGCATCAAAATAAGTTCAATTCAAGATTACTGCTTTGACAACAAAGCTTGGATTGCAATGCTGCCAAGTTTGTTTCCCCTGATGCTTCCTATGAGAAACACAAAGGATTTAAAAACAGTTGCAGAATTGAATTAGCTGAATCTATAACTCCATCTAGTGCCAATCACAAGAACACTGGCAGGACAATGTCTTCACTCTCAAAACATGAGAGACTTCTGAACTTGGCATTGTACCTAATAATCAAGTCAAGGATCATTAAACACAAATGGAAAGGACAAGACGTGAAAGAAAACAAGCACACATACTGCAGCTGTTAAAGAGAGCACTTTGCCACTGCACTGAATCTGCACCCCTCTAATTACACCACTAGGAATAGATCTATAGATCCAATGAAACGCCACAAAGCGCCAGTCGCCACACCAGAAACTGGCAGCCTTCTGTCCAGCCTTTGTAGAGACTCCAACACACACAAGCCCCTGAGTTTTCTTACACAAAACTTCCCAGCCAAAACCTTGAGGTTTCTGGAGTTCTCTTTGAGTAATATGATTGTTTCCGTCCGTTTCCATATTTCTGCCATGTCGACCTTGACCACTGCAAACAAACTCCCAGAAACACTGTACATGGAAGGAAGTTCAACAACAGCCCGTTTACATATCTCCTTTGAAGGACTCTATTTAAAGACACTAGCTATTCTGACCAAAATCTGCGGGGGGAAAAAATACTTTGGAAATTTTAGCAGCTTTTAAAAAAATTAACAAAGTTAAGATCATTAAAGCTGCAAATAAAGGCTGCAACAAATCCACCACATTCTTGAGGCATTCAGTAGGGCACAAGAACCCCCAATGAAACTTGCTGTGAATTTTTCAACACAATAATGCTAAGATTCAATAAATTCTGTTAAAGTTATGTTTATAACTTCTAAGATTTTTGAGAGTATGTGAGACACAAAAATGAAGAGCTTTTCTTTCCCATGGAAAGGAGCCCAGTTGATCTCAGCTGATCTCCCTTCTTGTTACCACTCTATTACAACCCCTCTTGGAATCATATGTCAGCATTAAATCATTTGAAAGAACCTTAAACTGGACAAATGCAGAGTACAGACAACCTGAGAATTTGGCAAGGCAGAGTCACCACCATTCATATAATTCTCTATAAATATGCCTAGATATTCATGAACAAGCTTGTTAGATGTCATTTTAAAAAGTCTGTATCATATTGATGTTTGTCTCTACAAATAAAGCTACACATGGAAAAAGTATGTATAATTGCCATTTCTACATGAGGGCAGAGAGTTATCACATCACACCTGGAGATGGGTATAATTCACACTTAGGTTCCTCAATATGTGATGTCAAGCTTTACCAAAGTAAAAAAAAACGTTCTTTGTGCAAACTTTTGTTGGAAGTGTGACTTTCTAAAAGTTTCTTATTTTATACAGGTTCTGACATTTTTTCTTCCCTGATATGACCAAGCAGTTTTAATGTGAAATGCTCTTTCCAGGATTATATTAAAATCACAGGTGTTACATATGACAAGTGACTTTGGAAGAGGAGACTTGTCAACATCTATGGTGAAAATGTATTCCTGTTCATGTTCAGACGAAGCTGCTAAGATTTTCATAAGTTTAGGTAATTGAGCAATTCTCTGACCTGAAGTATGTGAGGTTAAAACCATCTGTCAGCAGAGTCGTTATTAACTTACACAGAAGCAGTCTGTGGGAATGTGGGAATCAAATGAATATACTAAGAGAGGCAAAAAATGATAGGTAAGAGTGCGCACGGGGTGGGGGTGGGGGTGGTGGTGGTGGTGGGGGGGGGGGGGGGTAAATGTTAAGGTTGCGGTAATGGAGCTTTGGTTAGTTTCAAACTTCTTTTGACCAAAATTTGTTACTAGATGATAATATACTTTAAATCTTTCAGTTTAAATCTCTCAGAACTAGACACTAGGAACACCACAAAAGAGTGTTTATTTGATCTTTTTATATGCAAAAAATACACATGTATGTGTGAGGTTTTATAACTGAGGGTGCATCTTACCACTGGGATTAAATTCCATGCAGGATATGGGTTTTTCATGTGCTGGAAAGTGAGCCACAACGCCCTCTCCATCCACATCCTCGCTCACCAAAACCTGTGAGTGTACACACACAAAGACATACATGCCAAAAACAAAAGAACTCTTAGATTGTTTTCTTTTCACATGTTCTGTCATATCTAACATAGGATTATGAATGTAATGCCCCTGAAAAACGTTTTGAAAGGATAATATTTTAGAATGTTTTTGATAGATAAGATAAATTAGATAATATTCACTATTTTTCAGAGCATTAGTCCTGCTTTTTTGCAGTTTTTTCTCAGGAGCTCCTTATATGTGACTTTTTTTTAACATAATTGTTAGGTAACACTTTATATTAAGATTCCTTGACAAGCGTTGTTAACACATGAACAAGCATTATTATTGCGCTTATACAGTGTTAGTAAGACATTTATTTGTACAATAAGCCTAATAAGGTTTATGAGATAGGTAAGTTCACACATTTACAAGCATGATACATTTATTGACATTATAGATGTCTAACAAATGTTAATAATCTTAATAAGACTCATGAACAAACCTTGTTCACAGATTAACAAGCTTTATTAATGTGAACACGATTCCAGTAAGACATTTAATAGCATTCTAGATGTGTCACACAGACCTATGTGTTAATAAGCTTAACAAGATTCATTAACAAACTTTGTTCACACATTAATGAGCATTATTCATGTGTTAGATGCTAGTAAAATATTTATCAACATTATAGATGTCTTGCAAATACCTGATAGTGTTAATAAGATTCATTAACTTCTAAAGTCAGACCATTGTCTTCAAAGGCCATGTTAGTAAACTGATTACAATCTTAACAAATGTATTAACTAACTTTGTTAACTGTTCATTGAGTGTAGGATAAAGTGTGGGATATTTTTACCACAAACAACCACAAAGCATAAAACTTGTAAAAAGAACCTTATCTTTTTTATCCTTTTCTCAAATCAGAGCAAATAAAAA
>BSAI01000085.1:1097442-1111296 GCA_036245035.1 Adrianichthys oophorus | reverse complement strand
TTGCTGTGAGGCAGGAGCGCTAACCACTGCGCCACCGTGCAGCCCTAGGTTTCATTTAAGAACCCAATTACTTTTGGAGATAGAAGAGGGAACATATTGGAATTAAATGTAGCGCCACCTATAGGGGTATTGGTATTAAACTTGTTGAACTAACCTATAATAAATAGCGGAAGCAGTCTTTACACATTGGTAAGGTTATGTTAAGGAGCTGCAGGGTTGCAAGTTTTACAACCACAACCTTCTAATTAGCATTACGTGTTTTATGGAAACACGCAACACATTTTATTTGTCGTACCATTGAATTTGTGGTATTTCAAATGGGGTATGTCCAGAAATACCCAAAGATTGTTTAAAGTATGTGGCATAGGGAGTCAAAAATGTGTTTTGCAAAACATCGTAATTTGCGAAAAAAAAATCTATTTTGTACAGATGGCTAATCAATATTCACCATTGTTCAAATGTCCAAGGAATTATAGTAGAATAAAAGCTTTCTGTGACTTATCCTCTGAAAGATTAAATACTAAATGCTTTTGTGCCACAACTGACCACCTGGTGGCGCAATAGAGCCAGAATTGATTCAGCATAAATAGATTACCCTGAAGTTCATGCTCACTAAGTTTCATACCATTAGTTCTTTAGGAGATGAAGGTCTTCAAATGTGGCTATCATTCATTTTCTATGGCAAGGAAATAATATAAGATCAACCATAACACTGAGTAGAACAAAATATTAAGCCAAAGATCTCGCCAAAGAGCTTTAGAAACTACTGGTGGTTGCATGTTATTATTTGTATTTGTTTAGGAGATACAATAACTTATCCACAGCTATAGCAACCTCTATTAGTCACCACCAGGTGGCACTTAAAAGATAGCTTCCTAGTATGTTATATAAGACCTCATACATACATGTTGAATTTATTCATTTAGGTGAAGTAGTTTTTGAGATATAGGTATGAACACAATTCAATAATTTATAGTGCCCCCTATTGGAATATTTTCCTAATTCTTCTGATAATCATTGACCGCTCCAAGAGGAAGCCCTTTTTTAAAATTTAATGAGGTTAGGCCTATCTGTTAAGGATTTGGAGCATTTCAAAGTTGAGAATCATGCCCACCTCATTAGCGTTACTTTTCTACAAAAACAGTAAAAAAATTATAGAGAGAAATAAGTATCCCTCTGATTTGTGCGTACGAAATTCCTGATTTGTGCGTAACCTTGGATTTGTGAGTATGTAATTTTTTATTTGTGCATACATAATTCTTGATTCATTGTAACTATTGTATCTCACATAATACATTTTGTGCATAGGTACAAAAATTACATTCAAAAAATACTAAATACAATTTACACATGGACAACTTAAAATGACAACAGCTTGAAACTAACTGCATGCACAAATCTTTAAAAAAAAATCACACGAATCGCTTGTTACGCACACACATAACCGCATTTACGCACAAATCTCATGTGAGACACCTTTTACGTCTCCCAAAAAGAAAAGATTTGTGAGTCAGTGATGCATTTAAATGCTGCTAAAATGCTGGGTCATCAGAGTTTGCTTATCAGCCGCTTTAAACTTAGATTGTGAATATTATCTGGTGAAACTTTACATTTTCTCACTTTCCTAAACAGATTTGCTTGATAATTAACACATAAAAGTCTAAGACTTTTTTTGTATTAATTAAAGCAGCTGATAAGAAAAGCCTTCTAGCAGCATTCAAACGCATCACTTACACACGAATTGTCAATTAGATCAGCTATGCTGAACCCCTGGAAAGTTTTAACTTCAACTTACTACAAACTTGTTTGTATTCTTGTATTGCACTGGTTCAATTGTTTTTTTTAACTAGAAAACCAATATTCACATTTTCTTTGTGCAAGACTGGTTTTCTAACTTCCTACCCAGTTTAGGAACACTGAGCAAGGCCTTAAGCATCCTTGTATTCAAAAGCATCCCATAATTCTTGGATTTTACATGGTGATGTGTTAAGTTTGTTTGCATTACACATACTTCAAAGAGACTTTTGCTGAATAAAGAGACACCTTAACAACAACATCCATTAAAAAATTTAAAGAGGAATCTCAAAAGAGGAAATTATGCTAGCTGTGATGCACACTCACCCAGAGGACCCCGTGCTCTTGCAGACTCCCAGCAAAGGTCTCTTCTCAGCAAAACTATCTGTTTTTAGAGAACCTGCTGAGGAAGAGAACATAAAATGTAAAAAAAAAAAGAAAAACAGGAAGATCATACCTCCACAAAGAAGTGGAGTTTCTGGTGTTTCCCACTATCATCCAGGTTATAGATACTAATTGTATTCAGTGTCTTAGTTCAATTGAGATTTCTACCAGGCTTTAGATTCTCAAGAAAAAATACGTAAGTTTTATTTATATAGTACCTTTCGCAGACAGAAGTCACAAGGTGCTTCACAAGTTAAAAAACAAAAAAAACTAAAACATGTGCCACACAAAACAACTATCTCAAGTCCAAATAAAAGCAGCTTCAGTTAAAATGCTTAGCAAAATAAAAAGCTTCCAAAAATCCAAGGAACGCAGGGAGAATGGGAGGTCATTCCAGAGTTTTTAACAGCAACCATAGAATGTAGAATCACTAGACAGCCCACCCCCCCTCGCATTTCAAATAGGAAGTACCTGGCTCCAAGAAGCCAAAATCCCTTCTAGTGAGACAATTACTCAGTCATTCCATTTGTCAAAATAACAATTCTTGCTGTAATACCTTTTTTAACATGTTCTTGCTAATCCCGTTTTTTTCCATGATAAACATATTTTTTATGGCAAGTTATTCAAGTTGAAAACTGACCATTCAGTTGCCTCAATAAACGCATGTAATGCCCGCTGGCCCCACCTCGAATGTTTGATTGACAGATTCTCCCGAGCCTGCTTTCAGTGGAAGGGGTGTGGAGTTCGACCTAGCTCACTCATGATTGGCGACTGTAGTTCCCCTAAATACGTGACTCAGACCAATCTCTGTTTTCTTGCTCCAAATGGTGATGCAGAAAATGGCGACTGAAATGGTTTCTTTTTTGCGAGAGCCAGAAGTAAGGCATTTTCTATGGGTGACATCACACCCTGCTTCATGACGTGATAATATATGTCTATGGGAGCAACAGCCTGGAAGGATCTGTGTCCTCTGGCCCGAACGTACGTGCGAGGAACCATCAACAGTAGGGATGTTACGAACAATTATTTTTGTAGTCGATTAGTCAACTATTATTGTTTACATAAGCTGAAGTGCAATTTTGTTTTACAAAAGGTGGCAGTGCTGGTACTCAGTCTGTGGAGGTTTGCATCATGTATGGTACTGCTCATGCTCGGCGTGTGGTAAACTATGAATGAACAGTGTATAGATCCTGAATTTAAATTTCAACTTAAACAAGCTAAAAAGTTTAAGGTTCCAAGTAAGCTATTTGCTAGCACAAAAAAACCCCCATAATTAGCTTTGTCTTTTTTTCTGGATGTAATAAAATGATGATGATTAAAATGACCATGATTTATAGTTTTATTTATAACAAGAGTTTAGAATCAGCAAAACTGATAAACACACAAACATTTTGATTTAAAAAATGGTGTTTGTCACTTTAAACAATTTTTTTTGGGTTAACTGTCTGGTTAAAGCAGTAAATAAACCTGAACATCACTGTTGTTTTGGATCGTTTAATGACAAATCCTGAAAATATTCTCCACAGTTTTTCTATCCTCACAGTTCTGCAACATAACTTTCTAAAGCATTATATTTCAGTGCAAAGCCGTTATGAAAATAAGAGCAGAATCAGCTGATTCACAATGATTACATAATCACTTCACTGTGAAGCACTGCTTATCAGCGCGAGGCTGCTTTTCTCCGGATCAGAATCCACTAGAATTATGTTAATTAAGTAAACTGTTGACGAGTTACCGGAATCAAAACACTGGAGCGAAAGCTCCAGTTCATAGATTCGTTTTCTTACTTCTTTCTGTCAGAAAAGGGAACTTCAGTCTGTTTTTTTAAACTACAAAAACACACTCACTAGTTTTCCTTTGAAAATGGGAAGCTTCAACGACACTTTGCTTTCTCTTTATTTGTGGATGTCTCCGGTCTCTAACCCCCATGAATAAAGGGAATACTGTAAAGAAATAAAAAGACGATATCCCCCTTGTTGTTGCTTTTCTAGTCGTCGTACTACAATGATGCAAACACGCAATAGTGGTCTAGACCACGCATGCGCCACAAAAATAGACCACTCAGTGGAAGCGAGGCTTATCTAAATGTGGAAACGCTCGCCAGAATGAACTGGACCGTACCAGACCACTCCATACTGGACCGTACCGAACCGGACCAGTGGAAATGAGGCTTTAGTCTTGTTTGCAAAGAACTTAAGAAATTCATTGCTGTCAGCTTTGCCGGACACGGGGGTTACTGGGGCTACAGGACAAACAGAATTTATAGCGTCAAACAAAACTTTAGCGCTCTTCTTATTCAAGGACATTAAATGGCGAAAGTAGTCAGATGTGACATCCATCACCATCTCAGAAAACGACAAGCTTCAAACAAAAAGGGCAAAGCTAAAGTTGGCAGTAAAGCTTTTAACGATGCAATACTGAATATAGTTTCAGTCCTATTTTTTATTTGAGATGCCAGGAAGTCCACAAAAAATACAACAAAAAAAACATGTTGCATTAAGCAGAGTGATCCCATATTTTTTCCTAATTGTCTTATTTTTTAAGTCAGGCAAGGATCAAGGGATTTAAAGGAATGGGGCTTAGAAAGAAGATGTTACCCTTTAGAAGACTGTAATTAGAGGTTTGAGAATAATCAGTCAGAGTTCCTGTGGTATGGTGTGCGAGCTAAAGTGCACTCTCTGCCAGACCTTAACACCCCAAAAAAGGTCCTTTTTTTTGGTTTTAGGGTTAGTTTCTTAGTTTTCTTAGTTTCTTAGTTAGTTTGTGTCTTAACATGTTTTTACATGTTAAGACACCCATTTTTGAGGAAACTGCCACATGTACTAAAACACTTAGATAATAACTATATCAGACAGCAATGCTCTATTCACTGAAACACTTCATTAAACTGAAAGCTTTAGAGTAACTTTGGTGAGGACATACAAACTGACTTTAAAAGTGCAAAGATGTACATTACATGTTTTATTTTCACCATTTGCATTTCATCAACACTTGTCTGTTATCAGTCAAGGAAAACGTTGCCTAATTTTCCAAGTCAATCAGAGATCACAAGATGTAAACATAGATATTGTGAATAAATGTATTTTTTGCAAAAAATCTGGACTTTTGTCGCTCTTCTAGGAATGGGAAACCTTGACTATCATAATCACCTATTTCTGGAGTCTAAGTCCAGCCACCCACGGCCTCTCATGCAGACAATAGGTCTTTTAAAGGCTTACCACAGAGCAACACTGTTTGTGCCCTGACCGATTGCAATCACCGTCTTTCTCCAGCCAGTTTTACAATTCATTTTTATTTTCTGCTGAGAGAATCAGTCTCTTTATGTGTCAGCCTTTCTGCTGCTTCCTATTACTGTGGTTCGCTTTCATCCATTTCCAGTCCTCTTTAAAAGCTGTCATTGTGTGATATGATGAAATCTGCCAAAGGACCGGAACATAGCCAAAGAACAAAAAAATGCCACAAACCAGTTTTCACCAACCAACACCTGCAGTGATGAAACTCAAACCTTGTGTCTGGAAAATCTGAGCAACTGTGGAACCACTAAGGATGTGGCATATGAGATGGCAAGCACAATAATCTTTTTCCAACTTAAATAAGATCCTTTTTCAGGAAAAAAAAAAAACTCGGGCTTTGTGGAGTCCTCGAAATCACCCACATCTCAACCTGAATGCTTAATAGAGTGCTGTATAAAGTACTTTGTACTTAATATTTTTTAAGTACTAAAAGCTTGATTGAGTATTTTGACAGCCAGGGATAGCAACGTCTAAGACAAGTGTAACTCTTTACATGTTTAATATGACTAACTGATTGTAAATCATTTGCAAAGGATCCACAGCATGTGATGAAGGAGCTATGCTTCCATCCATTTTCAGAACCAACTGAATCCCTTTCGGGGTCATGGGGTGGCTGAAGCCAACCCTGCTACTGATGGGCGAAGGCGGGACCCTGAACAGGTCGTCAGTCTGATGCAGAGCCACACATTCACACATGAACACCTCGGGGAAATATATAGATACCAATTAACCTGCACGTTATTCGACGGTGGGAGGAAGCCAGGCCGAATCCAAATTCCTCTCTACTCCTTTGGTTTTTTTCCCCTCCAATTGTAGTGGTATTTGAAACTGTAGTGGTGTCCAAACTTGTTTTTTCAAGGCGGAGTCGTGGTGAGTTAGAGCTGATTATCCCTCCACCACGAGGGTGATCCGCATTGAGGAGAAATGCATTTCTTCATGTGGGTGTGCTTTGAAGCACAGAAGCTTACACTTAGATGAAAGTGATGACGTTTTGTTATAGCATGACTTCTTAAAGTTATTAAACCGATGTTTTGTATTTTCAGAGCATTGGCAGCTACAAGTTAACTTGTAGCTGTAAATGATCGCCGACTATTGATGCTGTGTTTGTGCGGGAGTAACGCCTAATTTTGAAGACACCAGCTTTTCCATATTTTTCCGTTTGCAGGGCTCAATACTTAGGGAGGGGAAGAATTTGAATTCGGCTAAATATATATTTTATCAGTCAAATTCTAACACTATTTTATACAGAAATACCTTATTTTACTTTTTTTAAAAGTTCTGATTTTTTATGTTTCAATAAAAATAAATTTCATAAAAGTAATGTATAAAGGATATGAACTCGTCTTCACTGTAATTGAACTGTAAACTCAAATTCAAACATGCTGAGAAAACAAGGACAGATTTAGTAGAGATTTCCTTCTTCTGCCTCCAGGTGATCAAAGTTTATATGAAATCAGAACAAAAAACACCTGAAAACAGTCAAATGTTTTGTTATTGTCATTATTTCTCATTATTGACATTAAAGCTGCAGCTTTAAGGAGGATTGAGCACAACATCTGACAGGTCACAGTTTTCAGTGTAACAGACTCTGTTATGCTACACAGACGCTGCTAAAACAGTGGATTCAATTCTGTTATTATTTAGAAAATACCGTTTTCATGAATGTCCTATGAATTCATCTTGTTGTATTTATCCGCCGCATCTCACAGATCTGTCTTTGAAAATACTGTCTGACTTCAAACCGGTCCGTGACCACACAGGACACAGAACAGCTAGTTAGCATCATAGCATTAGCGGCTAACAAGCTAGCATCATAACATTAGCGGCTAACAACCTAGCATCATAGCATTAGCGTCTAACAAGCTAGCATCATAGCATTAGCGGCTAACAAGCTAGCATCATAGCATTATCGGCTTACAAGCTAGCATCATAGCATTAGTGTCTAACAAGCTAGCATCATAGCATCATAACATTAGCGGCTAACAAGCTAGCATCATAGCATCAGTGTCTAACAACAGCGCTGTCTCCAAATCAACAAATTTTATGAATCTGTCTGTTTACCTCGTTAAGTGAAGCAGCTTTATCATCCAATTCTGACTGGATCCTGTTATAAAAAGCAACTTATTCTGCCGATTCTTCAAGTAAACTAAACGCTGCATGGGTGAAGTGACCGCGAGGGTGGGTATTGTGTCTTGCGTCGCGTTCATTTATTTTCCTCTTATGCAAAAAGTAGAGAAGAGGACAAAAGAAATTCACCAAAAGAAGAGCTAATAAACATGACTAAGTTTACACAAACATTTATTCTCCATGTGGCGACTAACCCTCAAATGTTTACTCGCCAAAGAGGAGACAATGATCGTGACTGGCAAGTGTTAATTTCTTATCCTTCAAAATAAAAGTCTTTCACAATATACTAATTTTACTATCAAGAAAGAGTTATATCGCGATATCAATAGCTATTGTTTTATCGCCCAGACCTACCTTAGAGTACCTGGGAAAAACCCACACAAGCATAGGGAGAACATGCGAATGGCACACAGAAAGTTCCCAGCTGGAATTTGTACCAGGGCCTTCTTGATATACTTGTATTAATAAAAAACTTTGAGCAGAGAGGCTAGAAACTATTTCCGACCACACATCTGTATATACCTTTTTACTTTTTCTTCATATTCTTGCAAAATTTTTGCTATGGGCTGCACGGTGGCGCAGTGGTTAGCGCTCCTGCCTCACAGCAAGGAGGTTCCCGGTTCAAGTCCTGGCTGGGGGGCCTTTCTGTGTGGAGTGTGCATGTTCTCCCCGTGCATGTGTGGGTTTTCTCCGGGTACTCTGGCTTCCTCCCACCGTCCAAAAACATGCTTCATAGGTTAATTGGTTACTCTAAATTGTCCCTAGGTGTGAATGTGAGTGTGCATGGTTGTGTGATTGTGGCCCCTGCGACAGACTGGCGACCAGTCCAGGGGTGTACCCTGCCTTCGCCCATGAGTAGCCGGGTTAGGCTCCGGCAACCCCGTGACCCCGAAAGGGATAAAGCGGATTGGAAAATGAATGAATGAATAAAATTGTGGTTTACACCAGATTCGGACCAGTTTTCTGAGTTCCTAGATGCCCCCAATTTAAAAAATGGCACGTTTAATAGAAGAGTTTTCTTGTGGCCAGTTTAAGGTACACCTATGCTGTCTAATCAGCATCTTGATTATGGCACACCTGTGAGGTGGGATGGATTATCTTAGCAAAGAAAAAGTGCTCACTATCACAGATTTAGAGAGAGTTGTAAGCAATATTTGACAGAAATTGTTATTTTGTGTATGTGGAGAGTGTTTTAGATATTTGAGTTCATCTCATGACAAACAGGCACAAAACCCAAGTTGCGTTTATTGTTATTTTTGTTCAGTATATGTTAATGACATTTTGTTTTTGTTGCTTCAAAAAAAGTTTTAGTAAGAAGAAAAGGACTTTCTCTGTTGAAAGGCAATTTTATCTATAGCTTTGAATGTTAAATGAATAATATCTAAATTATATTCATTTATTAGACTTTATATAGTTTGGTCACAAAGTTTGTTGATTCTTTTATGCATTGATTTGTAGACCATGTATCAAGACGCAAAATTATTGATGTGAGAGGAGAGAAAAATACACTTCCATATTTAATACCGTATATATTCCTATAGTGGCAGGTCTCTAATAGACGCCTGATATCCAAAAATTGCAGAGTCTAAAGGTGCACTCACACCGAACGTCATTTGCATGGCAGAGGCGGCCAGTTTCAACGTAAAGTCAATGGTTTAGACGTGAATTGAGGTTCTGCGGCGCGAATTGAGCGGCCGACGTGGCACGAAAGTCTGGAAACAAATTCAGCGAATTCAGCGAGCGCTGCGGGAGGTGGTTGAGTCTCTTCAACCAATCGGACTAAACTTCGGGCAGGTGACGTTTTCAGTGATAGCGGGGAGAAAACATCCAATATGGTGGAGGATTCAGAGTTCTCCTGAACTTTAATTTATTTTCTTAACTTGCTGGATCCCTTTCTGGGCAGCGGGGTTTCCAGATCCCGTCCCGGTTACTGTTGGCTACACTCTAGAGAGTCTGTCACAAGACTTATGGAACTGTAGTGGACACGCTCACTATGACGGCTCCTGGGAGAGGAGCTGGTGACCAGACAGAAGGCCGCTGCTGAATGGGAAAGCAGTCTGCTCAGACCTCCTGAACTTTATGATGTTTTCTTATTTTCATTGAGACAACAAAAAAAGGTCCTCTCATTTTATTCTTTTTATTTTTGTCCTCTCATGTTAATGGAATGCAATTAACATGAATAAATGAATGAAATACAATCAGGCTAAAAACATTAGCTGCTAGCTCCGTGTAGCAATCAGGCTACAAACATTAGCTGCTAGCTCCATGTAGCAATCAGGCCAGAAACATTAGCTGCTAGCTTCATGCAGCAATCAGGCTACAAACATTAGCTGCTAGCTTCGTGTAGCAATCAGACCACAAACATTAGCTACTAGCTTCATGTAGCAATCAGGCTACAAACTTAGCTGGTAGCTTCATGTACCAATCAGGCCACAAACATTAGCTTCTAGCTTCGTGTAGAAATCAGGCTACAAACATTAGCAGCTAGCTTCATGTAGCAATCAGGCTACAAACATTAGCAGCTAGCTTCATGTAGCAATCAGGCTACAAACATTAGCTGCTAGCTTTGTGTAACAATCAGGCTACAATCTTAGCTGGTAGCTTCATGTACCAATCAGGCTACAAACTTATCTGTAGCTTCATGTACCAATCAGGCCACAAACATTAACTGCTAGCTTTATGTAGTAATCAGGCTACAAGCATTAGTTGCTAGCTTCATGTAGCAATCAGGCCACAAACAGTAGCTGCTAGCTTCATGTAGCAATCAGGCCACAAACAGTAGCTGCTAGCTCCATGTAGTAATCAGGCTACAAACATTAGCTGCTAGCTTCATGTACCATTCAGGCCACAAACATTAGCTGCTAGCTTCGTGTAGCAATCAGGCCACAAACATTAGCTACTAGCTTCATGTAGCAATCAGGCTACAAACTTAGCTGCTAGCTTCATGTACCAATCAGGCTACAAACATTAGCTACTAGCTTCATGTAGCAATCAGGCTACAAACTTAGCTGGTAGCTTCATGTACCAATCAGACCACAAACATTAGCTACTAGCTTCATGTAGCAATCAGGCTACAGACATTAGCTACTAGCTTCATGTAGCAATCAGGCCACAAACATTAGCTGCTAGCTTCATGTACCAATAAGACCACAAACATTAGCTACTAGCTTCATGTACCAATAAGACCACCAACATTAGCTACTAGCTTCATGTAGCAATCAGGCTACAAACATTAGCTACTAGCTTCATGTAGCAATCAGGCCACAAACATTAGCTACTAGCTTCATGTAGCAATCAGGCAACAAACTTATCTGGTAGCTTCATGCACCAATCAGGCTACAAACTTTAGCTGCTAACTTCATGTAGCAATCAGGCTACAAACATTAGCTGCTAGCTCCTCCCACACGCAAACAAGGAGGCGAGCTTAAGGAACACATTTTTGGCCACGCAGCGAGCAGCGAATTCTCCACGCAGCAAGAAAGGGGCGAGCCACACGAATTGGCCCCGCAAATCGCGTTCAGTGTGAGTGCACCTTTGCAGGTGTTCAATGCTTTAGGTACCGGTCTCTAATAGGGGCCGGACTCCTTTAAGACTCCTTTAAGTGTTTTTCAGCCTTTCTTGAACCAAGGCACACATTTTCCACGACAAAAATCCTGCGGCACACCAGCATCCAAAAATGTAAAACAGGAGAGAAACTGTCTGTTTTGCTGTACAGTCCCTCCACAATCGCACGTGCATTTTTTTGTAATAACTGAGGCAGAAAAAACTGGAAGTTGCAGTTGTTTTTCTTAAATGTTGTAGTAAAAGTCAGTGGTGTTTTTTTTTTGAGCAACGTGGGTGGGCAACGTGGGCGGTCACCCAGGGCAGTATTTTCCAGTGGGCACTCCAGACAATGAAAGAAAAAATCATTCAGTATTTCATTTCTTTCATATGAATAGCGGAGCGCACCTGTTCTCCTTATCTGAATGTGTAAATCTAAATGTCAAACGGCGCCCTCTGCTGCACGAGACTGAAACTGGCGCTCTCACCTCATCACAGTACAATGTGGAATATAACAAGTCAAAAAATGCAAGGCGGGGTGCAAACCTCAAGGACTGTCTGTTGTTACCCCAACAACAAGCCGCGGATGTCAAGAGACCTAAAGGCCCTGCTGAATGAGAAGAAGAGGGCCTTCAGGTCTGGAGACAGGGACTGGCTGAAGAAGGTGCAGCACCGAGAGACAAGTTGATGGCATGTAAGAACACCTACAAGGGGAAGCTGGAGGCAAAACTCTAGCATAACAACATGAGAGAGGTGTGGTCTGGCATGAAGAAGATCACCAGATGTGGGGGGAGAGGCAGACTGTATGAGGGGGACAAAGAAAGAGCGAACGACCTGAACATTTTCTTCAAGAGATTTAGGTCCCCAGCAACCCAAGCTTACACCACCCCTCCTCCACCATAGCGGCCAGTGACACAATGAAACTGAACAAACTGATCAGAAAGGGTGGTAGTTGTTTTCCAGCTTATTAATATGCAATTTTATCTAACGTCAGAAAAAACAATTATATGTTCTTTCTAAACAGTGATTTATTTTTTTTAAATATGTTTTTAATGTTTTTGCCAGAGCAACTATAATGAAAAATTTTATGATCACAAAATGCTTAACACAATTTACACAAAAAAGACTAACATTATATTCATGTTTATGATCAATTGTAAATACACAAAAAGTGAACATTATTTTTTTTTTTGTCTTAATCAATCATTTCTTTTTAGGTGAATAAATTGTTTCAATTTAGTTTAAATGTGGCTGTTGGCACTTCACCTTATTCCTGTTTATTTTATTTTCTTAATACTTCTATTTAAACTTAATTTGGACCAAACGTGGCATGTCTGGCTGTTACTAATCAACACAAACCTTTCAGGGGATTTAAACCGTTTACCTCTGGTTTCATCAAGAAGATTTGAAAAGTGTTAGAAGAGTCTGTTATATGTGTGCATTCGTTGTGCTTCATTACAGTTAACGGAGTAGCGTCATTGTAGTGCACAGACAATGTCACTTTGACCCAGTGCATCATGGGAGATGTAGTGCAAAAATGACATTTGACATATTGACAGACTCACATCTCTGAGCTTCATCATTATGTTCACTTTTTCCAGAGTCTGACACCGGATCCCTTGGGAAGCTACACCGCTAAACAGAAGCTTTAGCTGTCATTTTTGTTGGAACTGTGAGACTTTTGGAGCAAAGTCGAAACAAGGAAGTGTGGACGGTGCCTACTTCTCACTGGTCAGACTGATGATGTACGTATGCCTCCTAGCATGATTGGCGGAGACAGTTAAAGGAGCGAGATTCTTCCAAAAACAGCTATCGGCTAAAGCTTCAGGCTGCTAAATTGCACTACCGTTATTATTATCAGTGGTTTTAATGAAATCAAAGAAATACAAAGAAAAAAGTATTTTCTGAGCTTTCATACCCCCCCTCCCCCCGCGTCCCAACACACCCACCCGCAAACAGTTGTGCAGACACCAGGTGTCTGCGAGATTTGTCTTGTGAGGCGGCGTAGCGATGGCTCACTCCATTTCCTCGCTCAATGAACCCATTAGCTATCACTATTCTGCCTGTGATGGAGTAGACGCCAGTCTCCAATAGGCACCTGTCTCTAATAAGCGCTGGGCCAGCTGCCAAATTTTTGCAATAAATGTCGGGGTTACTTTTAGAGGACATACAGAAATCAAACTAACTACAACAAGTATTCATAATATTTTGCTATGGATAATCCATCTTGGGCTTCAATAGAAAAGTTGCATCAAATGCACAATGAAGGCAGTAAACAACTCACCGACATGAGGGGCTGGCAGAATGCGAGCAGCTCGCACGGGTCCATGGCGAACTGAGAACAGCTCCTGGGCTTCTCCTGCCAACTGAAAGAACAAAAATAAATACTAGAATTGAAAAATATTTCAAAATGTATTCCAAATTACATTAAATTTGCATACTATACATTCTGCAGGGTGCTCAAACTTTTGCACACACCATTACTTTGTTTTCTATTATTTTGAAAGGGTAAATAATGGAAATAAAGCCTACTTTTTTGACATAAAAGGACTTAAAAGGATGTCTCTTTGTTAAACTGATTCCTTTAGGTTGTAAATCCTTCCTTTGGTTATTTATGCCACCCCCATGAACCGCCACCTTAAGGTGGTGGAGGGGTTTGAGTGCTCGACTGATCCCAGGAGCTATGCTGTCTGGGGCTTCGGCTCCTGGTAGGGTC
>BSAI01000085.1:1084962-1097042 GCA_036245035.1 Adrianichthys oophorus | reverse complement strand
CGACCCGGTCCCGGATAAGCGGAAGAAAATGGATGGATGGATGGTTATTTATGCACAATAATGAACATAACTGGGGCACCCAAACTTTTGATCCCCACTGTATGATGCCATTTACTCAGTTTGATTACTGCAGCATAAAAGAAGTATATTGAGCTAAGAACAAAATCCGAGATGTTCCTGCATTTTCCAGTTATTTATTTGAGAACACAGATAAATTAAGAAAAAGGTCTAACTGAACAGTTAAACATACAAATCTTTCTTTTATCCACTCAAAAAAAAAACACAAAAAGTGTCATGCCTTAGAAGAAGTTGCTCCAAATATACTATACCTGTGCAAATATTTTAATATTTTTACGCGAATGAGTACTTTAGTAAGGGATTTCATTTCTTTAAGTGGTAAGGTGCCTTATTTCTTTTCATTTAATTGCTTCAACTTCATGTGAATAAGTTGAAGAATATTTTGAAAATATTTATATTTTTCTTTGTAATATAATTGAAAATATACATTAAAAATAAAAGGTAAAGTAAACAAAAATTGTCAAGTCGAGTAGTGATGGAAAAATATACCTGCTTCCCAAAAGTAGAAATTATCTAAACCAGGAGTCTCAAACTCAATTTGTCTTGAGGCCATGGAAGGTAGAGTCTGGCTGAGGCTGGGCCGCAACTTCAGCGTGCATGCGCGCAGCTCGTAGGTTTCTGAGAGACAATGCTAACTTTATTTAGAAATATAAAAATTATAATTTTCTCAGTTTTTAAAATTGTATTTTAAAAACAAAAAAAATATAAAGAAGGATCCTCGAGTAAAGAAGTTTTTAACTTACTCTGTCAGATCCCTTCTTTGGCTGTAAATTTGTATGGAGCATGTACTGCACTATTAACGGTACTGTATCATTAACTTTTTTCTGTACAAAATTGTTAGTAAAATAAGGTTAACAAATACATATACAAAGCTAACATTATTAAGGTTATAAATCAGTAATAAATGTCAGTATTCTGTTTCTTCAGTCTTCTATGTCAGCTGTATTCAGATTTAAACGTCCTCATTAACACAGTTACTGCAAAGATGTCTAATATTTCATATATTGCTGCACTCCAGAATGCAATTCATTCATTCATTTTCCAAACTTCTTTTTCCCTTTCGGGGTCACGGGGTTGCCGGAGCCTAACCCGGCTGCTCATGGGCAGGGGACGCCCCTGAACTCGTCACCAGTCTGTCGCAGGGGCCACAATCACACACCCATGCAGACTCACATCCACACCTAGGGACAATTTTTTAGAGTGACCAATTAACCTATGAAGCATGTTTTTGGATGGTGGGAGGAAGCCGGAGTCCCCGGAGAAAACCCACGCATGCACGGGGAGAACATGCACACTCCACACAGAAAGGTTCCCCATTGGTGGCGCAGTGGTTAGCGCTCCTGCCTCACAGCAAGAAGGTTCCCAGTTCAAGTCCTGGCTGGTGGACCTTTCTGTGTGGAGTTTGCATGTTCTCCCCGTGCATGTGTGGGTTTTCTCCGGGTACTCCTGCTTCCTACCACCGTCCAAAAACATGCTTCATAGGTTAACTGCTTACTCTAAATTGTCCCTAGGTGTGTGTGTATGGGTGTGTTATTGTGGCCCCTGCGGTGTACCCTGCCTTCGCCCATGAGTAGCCGGGTAAGGCTCCGGCAACCCCGTGACCCCGAAAGGGATAAAGCGGATTGGAAAATGAATGAATGAATAATTGAGTGACTGGGTGGCAATTGAAGGCCAGTGCCTCGGTGGCCTGAATCCCAGTCATGAAACCTGGCGTTTGGGACATGGAATGTCACCTCTCTGGAAGGGAAAGAGGTCCCAGAGCTTGAGCGAGAGGTCGAGAGATACCGGATAGATATAGTTGGGCTTACACTTCTACGCAGTCTGGGCTCTGAAATGGGATCTTGAGAGGGGTTGGACTCTTTCCCATTCTGGAGTTACTCATGGTGAGAGGCGGCAGGCTGGGGTGGGCTTACTCGTGAGACCCCAGCTCAGCTGCTAAGTGCTGGAGTTCACCCCGGTGGATATAAGAGCCATGTCCCTTTACTTTCGGGTGGGGAACAGGTCTCTGACTGTGGTTTCAGTTTACGTGCCAAACAGCAGTTTGGAGTACCAAGCTTTCTTGGCATCTTTCGAAGGGGAGCTGGCCCATAAGAGGACTCCATCATCCTCCTGAGGGACTTCAAAGCCCATGCGGGCAATGGCAGTAGTACCTGGAGGGGCGTGATTGGTAAGAATGGCTTCCCTGATCTGAACCCAAGCGTTGTTTGGTTGTTGAACTTCTGTGCTTGCCACAGTTTCTCCATAAAAAACACCATGCTTGAGCACAAGGGTGTCCATCAATACATGTCGCATCAGGACACCCTCGGCAGGAGATCGATGATCGACTTTGTAGCCGTTTCAGGCGACCTTCAGCTATGTGTCTTGGACACTCGGGTAAAGAGAGGGACAGAGCTGTTCACTCATCACTACCTGGTGGTGATTTGGATTTGTTGGTGGGGAATGAGGGCAGAAAGACTTAGCAGACCCAAACGTACAGGGAGGATCTGCCAGGAAATTCTGGCTGAGCCCTCCTTCATTGAAGTCTTTAACTTCCACCTCAGGGAGTGCTTCAAACAGGTACCGAGGGAGGCTAGTAACATTTGAGTCTGAATGGACCCAGTTTTCCACCTCCATTGTCTCTGCTGTTGTTCGGAGCTGTGGTTGCATGGCCTCTGGTGCCTGTCATGGCAGCAAACCTCGAACCTGGTGGTGAACACTGAAGGTAAGGGATTTTGTCAAGCTGAAGAAGGAGTCCTATCGGGTCAGGTTGACTTGTGGGACTCCAGAGGCAGCTGACAGGTATCGGCAGTTTAAGTGAGCTGCGGCCCGGGGCTGTTGTGGAGGCAAAAGCTCAGTCCTGTGAGGAGTTCGGGGAGGCCATAGGCAAGGACTATTGGTTGGCCTCGAAGAGGTTCTGGCAAACCGTCCGGCACCTCAGGGGGGAAATCAGTTTCCTGCAAGCACTGTTTTCAGTGCAGCTGGGGAACTGCTGACTTTGACTGGGGACATTGGCAGGCGGTGGAAGGAATACTTAGAGGATCTCCTCAATCCTGCTGACACACCTTCTCTTGAGGAAGCAGAGGCTAAAAACTTTGGGGTGGGGTTGTCGATTATCCAAGCTGAAGGCACAGAGGTAGTCAACAAGCTCCCCTGTGGCAAGGCACTGGGAGTGGATGAGGTCCGCCCTGAGTACCTTAAGTCTCTGGTTGTTGTGGGAGTGTCTTGGTTAATACGTCTCTGCAGTCTGCAGGTGCCTCCTTATCTTTATCTGGAAACATAAGTTATTTGTGGGTTTTTCTTTGCATCCCTAATGATTTTTCTGTCAGTTGTGGTAGAAATGTTTGTGACTGTGGTTTGGTTTCAGCAGAACCCCTCATTTTCCACTTCTTGATCAAAATTACAACACTGCTGTGCTGGCGCTCTCAGTTCCTCAGTTCCTTGGATATCTTCTCATATCCCTTTCCTGTTTTGCACAGTTCAATAACCTTTTCTTATAGATCTTTTGACAGCTTTTTGGACATCCTTTACAAGTGTCTGTTTTCTGTTGTTTTGAAAGAGGAGGGTAAGAAGAAAAAAACAGCTTACTTCCTTGATAAAGATATGCTGATGCATAAATGGTCAGATGGACTGGAAAAATCAAAGTGGGAAGGTGTATCAAATTGTGAAGCCCACAGATTACAGTGACCAGTTCTTTCTTTGGCTTATGACCACCTCTGGTCTGGACACTTGGGTATTACTAAGGCAAATAAAAGAATCCTGAGGCATTTCTATTGGCCTTGGCAGACATTTGTAATGAGTGCCAAGTAGCAGGAAAGACAAATCAAGTAATCCAACGTGCTCCTCTCCATCCCATCCCTGCAATTGGAGAGCCATTTCAAAGAGTAATAATAGATTGTGTATAAGGGCCAAGGAGAGTGAACCGAAGCTCTTCTCGCGGCGCGCACCTGTTTCAGTTGTGAAACTAGAGTTCTCTCTCTCTCTCTCTGCCTCCCTCTGTGCAAGACAGGTGGGCTAACCTTACTCCAAACAACTTCATTGGTTTAGTCCTACTCATTGTTTCTGATTTTGTAGTTGCGATGCAAACTTGTGGATTATTACAGATACATTTTATGCGGTAATTTGCCGCATCATAAGAGTTTAGTTTTTGGAATTAATTTTTATTTGCACAGTTCCCTCAATCCCTCATGACAAACGTATCAGAACAGGAATGGGTTTTCTGACAAATAACATGACAGTAATAACTGTCTACATCTCAATAGAAGTCTATGGAATTTTGGTCTTCTTGCAACCAGCGGGTCCTTCCAAATTGGAACATGAAAGGGAAGGAGTTGCTTTGTCCATTGCTTTTACAGTCAATGCTCCTTTCATTTAAGAGGTTAACTGCCAGTGCTCAAGCAAATTTCTCACACAGAGATCAGTCTATTTTACAGTTTACCTTTATGTTCATAAATTGTTTTGTACTTACCAAAGTTATTACTTGAATGTTCAATATGTATTACTATTTCCAATCAACGGTTAAGGGTTGTAACAGAAAGTTAACATTTGCACACGAAAATTGTTTAATTGTTAATGCTTTTTGAGGTACATTCATGTTACCTGATGCACTTTAAGTGAAATACAGCAGAATGTTAAAGTTTGTGAAAGAACAGACATACTGCACTACAAGGAAGTTAGTTTACGTGCAATCTCTTTTTTTTATACATCAATGTACATTCAAGTATTTTTGGACAAAAATGAATGAGAGAAATACTAAGATAAGCTAAAAAAGTTTTTTGGCAAATTTAACTACACATTGCCATTAAATAAAAGAACAGAAAAGTGAATTATCGTCTGAATGTTTTTGCATGTTCGGACCCTGGTCTACCAGGCTGACAGAGTCACTGGACCTCTTCCCAAATTAATTGGGGACCCCTGTTGTATTTATTTCATTCCTTTGGCCCAACCCTACCCCTCCTCGTGCTTTTTTGTAAAAAAAAAAGCCATATGAAATAAGTGTATGTCTTATGAATACAGCGGCGGTGGTGCAGTGGAAAGAGAGGTCGGCCTCTGCTCGAAGGATTGCAGGTTCGATTCCCACCTTGCCCGCCCTTGTGTCGAAGCGTCCCTGGGCAAGACACTGAACCCCACATTGCCTCTGATGGAGGGTTGGCGCCAGTGTTGGGCAGCGGAGCCTCCATCAGTGTATGAATGTGTGAATGGGACCGTGACCGTAAAGCGCTTTGGGCCTCCAATGAAGGTAGAAAAGCGCTAGATAAGTAAACGCCATTTACCATTTATGTTACAATCCCATCCAGCCCTAGACCTACACTTTTGTGGACATAACAATGAGAAAAAAACCACATTTCATCAAATGAAGAAAATATGGTTCAAATTTGTTTTTAAACAACTATATTTTAAAATACCAGGAAAATCAAAGGAGATCTTCTAAAACATAAATTTATCTCCTTTTTAAAGGTGAAACATAAAAAAATAACTTAAGTATCAATATTTGATTGTTTTGACCTATAATTTTTGATTTGATGACATTTTATATAGTTTTTTTTGCCGATGAAGACAAATAAAAAAAACCCTACTGTTTCAGAAAAATAACTGAAGGTAAAACCTAAATATTTTTAGTGTACGTATTCTTTGTCTAAACTTCTTTCTTTTGGAAACTTATTGTAAGAATTTCAAACTACTAGCAAAACTGACTACCTTTTTTTTTACCATTCTAAATATACACACAAAAGAGACAGAACAGTGGCTTATCATGAAAATTCACTAGCAAACATAAAAAGATACAAAAACATAAACAACTAAGTGCTAGTAGCTGAATGGGCTCTAATGAAACCACTACACTGTGGGATATTAAATTCACTGTAAGCACTTGGAGTTTGGGGTTTCTTTGAAGATCACAGCTCATCATTTGTCCTCGCTGATCAAACGAGTGCATTCCAACACATCTGTACAAACTCAAAATTACGTTTAAAGACGCGTATTTAAGGTTAAAGCCTTGTAATAACTGTAATTAAGTCTTGCTGCATTACTGCTCTTTATTACATTTGAAATAAAGCTGAGGTGTAAAGTACTTTAATGGATGCCTGTGCATGCATGTCCAGTCCAGATTAAGCTTTATGGTGTGTGTCACATGGATGTTGCTAGTGTCTGGTATGTGAAACAGCACATCATTCAAAGAGCAGAAAGCCCCATTTTTGTTCTTTTCTATGTTAGAATTTCAGTGAAACCTGCTTTATCACTTTACTGGTGCTTTAAGCTGTTTGTTTTGAATCTTTAAACCCATCTGAGGGGATGATCGCTCTTTTGTGCAAATAATAGCTTTTTCAAAGTGATGGATTTGGAACCATGTTTTTATTCAAAGTGCTCGTGGTCCAAATAGCAGCAGATTAACACCGAAGACAGGGTAGGATATAAGAATAACGATAGCTGAATAAAAGGACTATGGTGGCACAGTTGGATTCCTGTGCACGCAATAATGGAATTTGCTGGATTAAACCAAGAAGGGGAGGGCCAGAGGTTAATGCGCAGAGATATTGTGCTTTATCTCGCAGATCATCCTCGCCTTACATGGCTCTGTGTTACATCCTGTGTCCTCAACAACATTCCCAACATTACATTAGTGGCAAAGGGTGTGCAATATGCTAAATTGCTTTTCAAAGTTGGTTTCCCTGCATAGGGCCATTCCTTATATTTATTTCATCACTGCTTTTAATTTTTTTTCCCTCAGGATCACGGTGTTCGCCTCTATTTTAATCTCTCAAATGTAATGCCATAAGCTGTTAACAGATCAGTGTCCCATGTTCACAAGTGGATCCGCTCACTAAGGGTCCTGGACATATTGGTGGTTTTGGAGGGAGCAGGTGCTTCAGGACAGTAACAGGCTCAAGGCACTCCATAGAATACAGCCAAAATGACAAGAGCTCATAAATACAAAATAATGCAGCACTAAAGTGTTGAACTGTAGGAGGAATTTAAACATACTTTTCAAAATGGTAAAATTAACTCAATCTTCCTTGAAGTCAAGCTCCCAACGAGTTTAACCCAAAGAGGCTGGTCAGTATTTAAAAGCTGTATATGGAGTGTCAAATGAATCTGTTCTACGTAGACCTACAAAAGCATTTTGTTTGTCATTTGCAATAAAAGATGCAGAAATGTTTTTGCGCATAAACATGTCTAAACCCAAATGAACTGTTCTAGTGGCACCTGCAGAGAACAGAAACAAAAACTTACTAAATTATAAGTTAAATAATATAGAATAAATAATGATGCTAAAGACTGAAATCATCATGCAGAAGGCATTTACTTGGTAAGATTTTTTGGTTTAAAGTGGTCCTACATGAAACTGAATCATGCTTCTGCTTTTTAGCTTAGATTGTGTATTTTTAATCATGTAGTGTGTTGTCTTATGATAGGTTGTACTTAAATAACTGAAAGCCTGATGAGAACAAAGGACTTTTTCCAGCGCATTTTTTTCTTATGTGTGTCTGCAGTGTTAAGTCAATACGTGACGCCTTACATCCAGATCCGCAATAACATTGTCTGTGTAATAGAATGGTGCCTGAGTGATTATGTTACAGGAAAGGGATACAGAGCACAGATGGATATAAAAAAGTCAGTCTTTTATTTCCAGTGAAACACATGAACATCCTCAAAGTGCAGAAACTATTTAAGCTGTTGGCACAAACCCTTTGATAATAAGAGGGGCTCCGTCCAACAAAAGACTAACAGTACAATACAAACATTTTTTATTTTCTAACTCAATATAAAAACATCTAAAATTCAAAGTTAACTTTATATATCCTAAATATATATGTCACATTAATACAATTTTTAGAAGACAGCACCTTTATTACACAACCTGAATCCCCAGTTAACAGCCGATCTATACTTCCAAGTGATTCATAACTGCTGGCATCGCAGTGGCCGTGTGACCATTGGAGTGGAATCGCCCCAGTCGTTGCTGAATGTGACACCTGTTGGTGACGTCACCCACGACTGGAATTTACGCCCAGAGTGCAAACGCGGGCAAATTGCGTCGTTTGGGGGCAGGCAGCGAAGGCGTGGGAATGTAGCGGCGAGAGTGAGGCCGGTTAGTGCCTACGGGGCATCCAGCGCCGCTTGCGGTTTAATTTTTATTGTATTTTTTTCGTCTTTGTATTGCCTGCTACTGTTTAGTGGATCTACACACCACTTCTCCCTCTGACTTTCACGTACCTGCGCCTGAGAAAGATGTTCTTCACGTTAAAAATAAATGCTGGATACGATCGCGTCACTTGAAAAGTATAAACATCACTCAGAAGTTTATTGCAGTTATCGAAGAGAGTCGCAAGCAAACCAGCCAACATTAGTATCAACAAGAACGCGTGATTCTGGACACGATTGATGCGATGACTGATTGCTGTGAAATATAAATAGGGTTTAAAGTTTGAGATGGAACCTCGGTGGCATCTTTATTAAGCACATATCATTTTTCTGAAGCATATACACCGACATCCTGTTTCCAAGAATTTCAACTTAACACTTGAGGAGACTCACAATTACTCTACAGCAGGATGCCTCTCATCAGGCAACAGGGGATGACACCTCTTCAGTGTGAGGCAACAGTTATCTACATTGCCTTAACACTTCTGTCAGCATGTAAACCGCCAGTTCAAGTCCCCATCTCACAAGTGTCACACTGTGTACATATTCATGCTCTGAGCCATTACACAAGGTGCTGATTTAACAACTGTCCAAACCATTTTAAAGCCACTCAAGAGCTAAAAACAGAGACATCTTTGTTGCGTACTTATAGTCCTGTGGAAAAACACAACCCAGAAAAATACAGTGATCTATGAAAACATGAAGAAAATCCTAAAAAGACTTAGCATGTCCTGCATAAACGGTAATTCACGGTCTACTTCAAGTGCAAACAAAGGAGGTTCAGCGTATTCTAATTTTCACTGGGTGTGTGTTGTACTGCTAAAACAGCTACAGGATTTCGCTTTTCCCATAACTGCAACACACACTGCTAGTTGCCACATCACACTGCTCCAATGTGTGAGATCATGGACAGGGTCAAAGTGTGCCCTTCCACCCACCACTACTGGATGTTTATAAAAAGCCCGATTAAGGACTCTGGACTTTACAGATCTTACAGGATGCATGTGAAGTTTGCATGTTTCAGTGACAATCTCTACATGAAAGGCGATGCTCTGTGGAAGAAATCTCAGTACCATTGGGGGCTATGTGTGAAGTTAAAGAGCTGAAAAAAGTCTAATGATGTTCCAATAATCTCTCCCCAGTTCTGCTTCTAAAGTATAAGATTATAAATTCAGCCTGAAACAAAATGAAACAAAAAAGTGCCTTTTAATAAGCATGTCAGAAAAGGCACAAGACAGAGCTTCAATGACAATAAAGTATTTATTGAGTTAAATCTAGGTCTGGGTTGATAAAATTGATTATCGGTTTGAACCTATCTAAGATTAACAACTCAATAATCGATAAAAAAGTAGGAATTCCACCAGTTTAATGCTAACGTATAATGGAATTTAACATAGGACAGCTAACGCGAATGCTCGGTTGATCTAAACATACATTGCTGACTAAATGAACAACTTAATATACTCATAGGCATGAATTTTACAAACTCTTTTAAGGAAACATTTTTTTAAAGTAACCATTGTGGTATAAAGCACAGTTTTTTGCTCAAATCTTTTGGAATAAAGTGTGGTGCTATAGAACTCCCTCCAGCTAGTGACCAAACTGAAACTCCCTCCAGGAAAGCAAAAACAATGTTTACAATGTTAATGATCTGCCAATTTTGTTGGAGCTTCTCCGATTGAGCAATCATGCAACGTGGTGTTAACAATGTCATTATTGTGTCACAAATAATTTTTCCCAGTATGTGAACTGTATAAGATTAATTGGATTACCTTCAAAACAAACACACACACACACATATATATATACATATACACACACAATTTATACTATTAAGGTACAAATATGTCTAAATGAGCAAACTATGTCAGTTCAAAATCAAATTAAATCAAATCGAGTGGATCGAAAGCATTACAAAAAATTGTGAATCAAATAATTCCAGGCTTGAAAAGAAATATCCCAAAGTTTGGCAGAGTGAGGTGGCACAAGATCAAACAATATTCTGGAGCAGAAAAGACGTCACATCACTATAACCTCTTTGGGAATCATGGGAAATCATGTCCTGATAGCCAATGAGCTCGAATCCCTACGTAAAACTAGGATCAGCTCGGCAGTGAAAACTTGAAAACTGAATTGAAACTGAAAACTGAGAACTGAAAGCAGAGTGAGAGCCAAAAAATAAGTAAAAAATATAACTAAACTTTTCTTTTGTTAACAGTTTTATGAGGTAAGATAACTGTCCATAAGAATCGTAAAGACAAAGTTGTAAAAATACATCACAGGGACTTGCCACCACTTGCATTGTTTAGATGCTCTGCTGTTTTGCCTGGCCAAAAAAACATGTCTATAAATATCTTTTTTCCCAGCAGAGCTATGGTATCAAGATAATTTTCCTGCCATGGGATCAATAACATTCTAAAAAGTTTTATTTCTATTGTCGTTTAATAAAGGAATCGCAATGCGCAGACGCACTCAGTTGAATCGATGTTCCAACACTCTGTGTTTATGCCTGTGACCCCGTGACGTATTTTTGACAGTTTATCAGGAGAAAACTGTATTCAAGACCAGCGAGAGTCACATTTAAAACAAAGACACATCGTATTCAAAACAGACATGTCAAACGTAAAAATAAATTTTGTATTCATATTTTTCTGAAAAAGTTGTGAACAAACTATTAATTTGTGCACAACTTTGTCTTTATGAATACATTTCTTATTTACAGCTATCTTACCCCATACAGATTTAGGTTTAAATATTTCTTTACATTCAAATTTTGAATTTACAATTATTTTTTCAAATTTACAATATTTCTTTCAAGTTTACAACATTTTTTCAACTTTACTATTTTATTTTCAAATTTTCAAAAATTCCTTTAAGTTTACAATGTGCACTTTTGAGTTTAAAACTGTTTTCAAATTTTCAACTTTTTTTTCAAATTGGCAAACTGGTTTTTCATCCACTTTAAGCTGATCCTAAATTGACCCCATATACCCAACTTGTGCATTTGAAATATAAAATATTCAAAACATAATTTTTTTATGCCTACAGAGAATCAAAAGAAAAAAAATCTTCAATCTTAAAAGGATGTGATTGTTATATTTTGAGTTACCTTCATAATCACAAATGCCCGAAAAAAGACCCATAATCCTTGTTTCTTCCCTCATGTACACAACACATCCATTGGCATGGAAACTCATCACAACACATGTCAGAAATGTAGCAAAAATTCCCCCCAAATCCTTAAAGCTGCACTGGGTTTAAAGCAGTGTTAAAATGTCTTCCAAAAATAATCATTCTGTTGCAAACAAACATGTCAAACCCAGAAAAGCAAAACACAAAGGACGGACTATTGTACCACTTTTGCAAAGAGCTTTAAAACCAGTTAGTCACAATCTACATAGGAGGGGGAAAATCCCCAATACTCCAACACGCTTTAACTGAACCCTAAAAAAGTCTTTCAAATTTAAAAGGTTTTAGGAATATTTTATTAAATCACATTTATCATTATAGTGTTTTTAATTTGAAAATAGACCAAATAATTGGTCATTCTTTCATTAATAGCACAAGTATGATATACATGTAAGATGCTGGTCTAAAATAAATTGCCAGTCTGATGCAGGGCCACACACTCACATGCACACCTAGGTGTTATTTTGTGATACCAATTAACCTATGAAGCATGTTTTTGGATGGTGGGAGGAAGCTAAAGTGCCTAGAGAAAACTCACAAATTCACGGGGAGAACATGCAAATGCCACACAGAAAGGACTCAGCTTGGCTTTGAACCAGGGCCTTCTAGCTGTGAGAGTGTTTTGAGGCACTGCACTACACCACTGTGCAGACTAGGCTAAAAACAGTAGCTTCTAGCTTAATGTAGCAATCAGG
>BSAI01000085.1:1065050-1084952 GCA_036245035.1 Adrianichthys oophorus | reverse complement strand
ACATACAGTAGCTGCTAGCTTCATGTAGCAATCAGGCTACAAACATTATCTGTTAGCTCCTCCCACATGTAAACAAGGCTGCGAGCTTAGGGAAAACATTTTTGACCACGCAGTGAGGAGCGAATTCTCCACGCGGCAAGAAAAAGACGGACCGCGTGAATTGCGTTCTGTGTGAGTGCACCTCAACAGTTATCAGACAGCTTTAAACGATCGTAAAGATACTGGCGAGCGCAAGACAAAACAGATTTGCGAAAAAATACATTTCACACAACATGCAATCACTTAAGAGTTTGGTCTGTTGGCCAGAGCAAACTACTTAGCTTTAAAAACAGCAAACAAATAAAATAGAAATATTAATACATTGTGAAAATTTGTTATGTTCTGATACTTTCTCAATGTTTTAAAATGATACATTTTCATTTTTCCTCATCATAAGTTTATATGCAGGTAGGTAACTCAAGTTGCTACAATACACTGTGAAAGCTATTGATAAAGGTTATCCATTTAATATTATTTCCAAAAACAAACAAAGCAGTCAAAGTTTCATGATAAATTTTATGAATTTGAAGAACTGTTCACTGACTGGCATATATTATCTAAAATAGAAGTTTTTCTTTTGCTTTTGGAATAATAATTACATCTTCTCTCAGTTGAAGTGAATGGTTTGCCTGATCAACACTACCATCTTGTGGAAAAAGGGGGCACTGCAAAAATTGTTTTATCTAAAAATCTAGATAGATCTTGCTCAAAGATTGTGTGTACAAAAAAATTTAAGTTGACATTACAAAAGCAACACTGGCTTTAAAACCATTCCACTTTTCCAATTTCAAATTTCGAGCAATTAATCAAACTCTATTAGATAACTGTTTGATTAAATAAATATAAAACATAAAAAATAATAATATTAAAAATATAAATGGTGCCCTGTTGAAGTCTGACTGAATACTTTTGCACACTGCACTTTTCAGTTTTTATTTGTAAAAAAAATGGAACTCTTGTATAGTTTTCTTTCCACTTCACAAGTGTGTGTCACTTTGTGTTGGTCTTTCACATCAAATTCCAATCAAATATATTTATGTTTGTGGTCATAATGTGAGAAAATGTGAAGAAGTTCAAAGGGTATGAATACTTTTGAAGACACTGTATACTGTAAATCAAGAGGCAAAGCACTTTAAATAAAAAAACAAAAAACAATATAAAAAAACAATATGCTCTACATACAAAATACCATCTGGAATGTAGTTTGCTAGTGAAAACATAAGGTGAAGGCTTTTCTCAAAATTACATTTTTAATTAAACATGTATTGAGTTTTAAAGTGTAAAACATAAAAAATTGACAGCACAATCAGTCTAAGAACTAAAGAAAACAGTTACTAGAAAGGAAATTCTGACATGTCCTTGGGATATATTTTTTCAGTTACTTTCTCAAGAGCACAAAAAAAAAATCAGTAAGTCAGTTCTCTTTAGTGAACCCACAGATTAATAGTATTTGTATGCATTTGCATACAAACACACATAAAAACTATTCAAACAAAAATGACGTTATTAAAAAAAAAAGACTTACAGATACGCTCCAGATCTGCATCCCGTCAGTATAGCCAATCATGAGGCATAGGGGAGGGTCTGAGATGCCACCATGCATCTCTATAAACTCTGGGTTTCGAGCAGTGTCTATACACAGAGAAAATGTTTAGTCACAAATTATTATGTTTAAACCACACCAAAAACAGAAACACAAAGTCACAAAAACAAAGTAATTGGCTTAAATGTAATTTATTCTATCACTCTAATATACATGCTTTTTTAAATCTGAATTTTTGAAAGCTATTTTTCTCAAATCCCAGACAGTAATTCAGTAAAATTAAAAGATTGAAGTGATAAACAATGAACTTTTTTTGTATGTATCTAGATTTAGATGTTACCATAAAACCAATAGAACCTTTGCATGGCACCAGTATTTCCAGTATTACTAAGGCTGCAACAGTGCCTTTTCAGCAAAAGACTAAACAGCTAAGCAGTAGCAGGTACATCTGGTTGAAAATACAATATGAGTAAAAAGATCTGCCTGGACCAGCATAAAGAATAGAAGTCTTTCATTTTGGTTAAAAGCCATTTTGAAAACTATATGGAGGACCAGAAGGAATGTCTTTGAGATAGCAAGGCACCTTTTCAAAACTACCAGAGAACAGTTGTGAAAAAAGAAAAACTCATACAACTGACAAACTGCAAAATTTGTTTCGGAAATTGTACCTCAAAGGGATTTGCAATTTCACATTTAAAACTGCCACAACATAGTAATATATCATATTACATACCAGTAGAAACATATATTTAATAATATATAATATGTGCTAATATAATAAACAGATTTATTAATTATTGTTTGATTAAAAGTGATTGTAATTAAAAAATATCTTTGGAAATATTATTTCCCAAAGAAGAACATCACAAAGCTTCAGAATTTAAAATACTTTTCTTTTAATGGATTTTAAAAAATGACTCCCGTATCTTCATAACATTCTTACATTTCTTTTAGCTTTTGCGTGTTACTTTGAAGCTTTAAGCAGACAGACAAATGTCGTTTGCAACAGGCTTCCTGATTGACTGGGCTGCAACATAAATCCTTTTTCCTCACTGTCAAAAAAAGCCATTAGCCATGGACACCTCCACATTTGCACAAATACATCTTGTTCAGGTTCCATGGATTTACTAAATGGAGCCCTCTCCCATCTTCCTCCCATGACTAGATTATGCTCAGCCATATATATTATATATATATATATATATATATATATATATATATATATATATATATGACACCTTATTTTTATATAGAATTAATCAAATTAAAAAGTTATATTTTACTTAATTTAAACTAGTTTAAGATTGTGATGTATTATGTGACCAATGAGGTTAATTTGTCTTAACTGTGTTTTGGTTATAACTTATTTACACTATTACATAATAGAGTCATCATGCATACAGTCAAGTATCAATTTGAGGAAAAAACTGATTTGAGGATAACCAAACAAGCTTTTGTTAAGACTGGTCATGTAAACCCAATTGTTATTTAAAATAAATGCCCTAGTAGAAGTCTGAAATCATCAACAGATCACAATATTTTACTGCCGTTAAACAAACTGCAACAGAGCAACAGCAGTGAGACGGCTGCAGAGTGCAGGCTCCGGGAGAGGGTGATTAAACAGAAACTCAATAAATCCCAAATCTCTTAAAAACAACCAAAACTAATAAACGGTTTCATTAATATGAGATAGTCATGAAAAACTCCTCCTCACATTCATGCTACAACAAAAATTATAGGAGATTATTGATTGATCATTAATGATTATGGAGATCTGTATCACATCTGATTAAAAAAATGTTCTGTAGATCCTAAAACTACAGCCACAAAAAAAACTGTCGTACTGAAATATTTGTGAAGAAAATCACTTCTATTTTATAAGAATTTTTCATGTCAACATGAATCACAATTATTAATAAATAAATAAAAAACTTATAGTTCTAAACGAACTAAAGTTACAGTTTCTTCACCAAATCAAATGACTAATTATCACCCGTTTTTACTAGTTTATGTTAACAGTTTTTTCTAGTTAATAGTTGCACTATTTTTATTTAATTGTTCAAACAACTTCACAGAAGTCCTTTGATTAACTGTTAAAAAATAAAAGAAAGGTAAATAAAATCAAAATAGGGACTGACCTGGTTCGGTTTACAACATTTTTAATGTTTCGTAAAAATATCAGACCGAGACTAGGAATCAAGATCAAATTACTCGGAATGGGATCGGGGACAAAGAATGGGGACATCCCTAAACAAAATGATAAAGTTTGGGAGGAGCACATACAGCAACGATCAGCTTCTCCTCAATGTTGGTTTTGGACTCCACCCACTGTTCACATCATCAACACATCATGGGCTAAAGCTGAATTCCTGGTCGTTTGACGCAATGCGAATTCTTCGCCAAAGTTCAGATATTTGAACTCAGGAAACATTGTGTCGCTCCACGCTGCCACCAGACAGCCGCAATGCGCCAGAAGACCTCTGAACGTGTCTGTACAATAACATACCATTGAATCTGGACGCCCCTGCCATGCAAATCACGTTTGTTGTGAGCGTAGCTTTATTCTCATCTAACTGGGTAGCACAGTCTCCAGCATGATTGATGCAGAGTACAGTATTTACTAGAGATCGATCACGTGGTTGATGACTCGGACCGGTATCGGTTGTCATCATCCGATCAATATTGAATATTTAATTTATTATTGTTTGGCCAACGCATTATATTTCAAGCCTATTATTCCGGATAAATGCTCCACCAGGAGTCTGCGTGTCATGAACGGATGCTGACATTTTATTGCCATAAAGCGCAGCAGAATACAGCAGCAGTTTAAGCAGAAAGCCAACAACACTTTAGTCTAGCTAGCGAGATGCTCATAGATAAAGCCTGAATGGAGGGTGACCAAGATGGTGCTCTGAGCAGCCGCGTTTGGCGGAGCTTTAGAAACCTAGCAGTTTTTTTGTGATAGTACACAGTGTATAAAGACCTATTTCGTGCTTATTTGATTTTTGTTACAATTTTCAACTTTTTTGTAGGAGTTAATCAAGCAATATGAGCAAACTTGAAAAGAGAAAGCTTGAACCCAAGAAATTGTTAGCTAGTGCTGGCACCTCTAGCAAGCCTGATAATCGTTGCCAACCTGCAAAGCCATCTTCTTCAAGGAAGCCTGCAGACGCTAAAATCAGTCTCATCGACTCCATGCATGACTAAATGGAAGCAACTTCTGAACCACTCCAGATGGAAGAAGACTTTCCTCTTCTCTTATTTTGGGAGGTGATTTTACTACAGTCTTTGACAATCATATGGATAGATGGCCTCCGAGGAGTCTAAACTGATCTCTTATATAAACTTGTTTGCGCAAAAATTTGATTTAACTGACTCTTGGAGAAACTCTCATCCAACCCACACTGCGATATAATATGCCACTAACTCCCAAAGAATTTGCAGTAGTGTTTGACGCCATACCGTCTGGGTTTTTACAGCGCTCTTCCTTTGACTCTTAATCCTCCTGATGTGTCACAATCTCCTTTAAGTACTTTCTGTCTCTCTTCTGCTGAACAAGATAACTAAAAAATCAGAGTCTTTCTTCTGTTGCATCAGCTACTCTTTATTGGGCTAATTTTACATTTAACATTGAATGGAAAAAATCTGGTCTCTTGCACAAAAAATATTCTTAACAAAACAAAGTAAAAGAAAACTCATTCAACCTAATATACAAATTTCATCCCACAAAACATTACTTATTTAAATTTAAAGCTGATGAAAATCCTAATTGTACTTTTTGCCAGAAGCAACCTGAAACATGCTCTCATTTATTCTGGTCCTTTGAGTTCACTTACAAATTCTGGAAAAGCATCCACAAATTTATCACCGACTCGGTTTTTGCTGAATTTCAACTTTTATATAAAGACTTCATCTTTGGTTTTCATATTTTTAATCACAAAGATCGAGATGCTTTCTTTTTTATAAATATGTTTTTATTCATGGCTAAATACCATATTCACAAAAGTCAGTTTGCTAATAAAAAATGTAAAACTGGAATATCAAAAATATAAATAAATAATCTTTGCTTCAAAAAATACAAAGGCTCAAAAAACAATTTGAATTTGTAAATCCTTAGGCCTAATTACATAACATAACTCTTTTATCCCCCCTTTTTCCTTTTTTTAAATAAGTTTCTTTTCTTTATGACTAGTATGTACATTGTTATTTTATCTATGTTGTTATCTTCGTTGTTAGTTAAAAAGTTAAGAACAATATATTTAGAATTGTGTTATATTCTTACATCATATTTTACATTGTTATATTCTTGTAATGTACTCTACAAATTGTTCAAAAAAGGGAAAAAATGAATCAGCTAGTAATACATTTTTAAGAATTTTAAATGAAGATATGAATCATATTTGGTTAAAAATGTTCAATATTTCTGAAGATATTAAAGGTAAAGTCACTAAACTTTCTCACAAGACTAATTATCACCTATATTTACTGCATAATAGATAGTTTTTTTTCCTGTATCATTTTTCGTGATTGTTTAAGTTACTTCACAGAAGTGCTCTGTTTAAGTGTTAAATGATAAAAGAAAAATGTGGGACAACCTGGATCTGTTTATTGTGTTAATTTTTTAAATGTTACCGGGACTCGGTATCGGCAGATACTCAAAATCAAATTACTTAGAACCGGATCGGGCCCAAAAAAACCTGATCGGGACATCCCTAGTTTTTATCATTAGAATTTTCTGCCAACATTAGTAAACAGCACTAATAAAGGAAAATGTCTGGAGTTGCAATGGACGGCTAGTTCATTTTTGTGGTGCGGCCAATCCCTGGAGATTTTAGAGGACGGGTCCACTCTGGTTTATCTAACACTTACCATTGATGTCAGCTTTCTCAAATCGAATCCAAATGATTTTCTCTTTCTCATCAGTGGGTAGAGCACCAGTATATGCCTACAAGGTGAAAGGCAAATATGTACAATGTTAAAAAAAAAAGAAAATGATATCCAACAGCTATCCAAAAAAAGAAATTGAATGTTTTACTGTGATCCAGTGATCTCTTAAATAAGTTAGAAAAGATACACAATGGAAGACATTAAAGTCATATTCTGGGGCACTAATATTAGAATATTTTCTCAGCATATTAAACAACTTTGTGAGGTTAAAAGCATCAAGATGTGATGCTCTCCACCTTACAACATCGTACCCTAAGCAATACAACCCTTAAAAAAAAATGGCACTGTATTCTATGACAATGGTTATTCATAAACACATGCAACATGCCGTTGGTCATGTAATAGATGCAAACTTTCTGCTTTATTAAGAGATGGAAAATCTACAAAAGAAAGTGGGAATGGGGTTTGGATCACACCAAACTCCAGACTTCAATCCAACAACTCTGTGTTAGAACTTGATGAGCGCAGTGCATAAATTAAATGTTGTATGGAAACTTTCAAAAACTGAAGCGATTTTCCAAAAGAACATGTAAGAAAAATGCTCTCCTTTGTATCCAAAATCCACAGGTTATCCAGACCATTACGTAAAGCTGTATTTGCCAAGTTTGTTTCAAAAAGCTATTAATCATAAGAGGAAGATTTTTTTTTTTTTCAATTCAAATTTTTATTGAGTTTTAACTTAGCAAATAACAACCACGTGAGACATATACAAAATTAAACAGATCAGATTCCTGAAACAAAACAATCAAAACAACAAAAAAAGCAAAACAAAATAAACAGAACAAAACAAAACAGGGGACTATTGTATAACATATTATTATTTAAAACTAATAAAGTAATTAATTATATATTTAGGACAGATTGGAAACAAGTAGCAGATGTGTTGGAATCATTCACCTTGTTCATCATGTACAGTAATATGGGACCAGAAAGCGTCCCAAATTGACACTGTGGTGGTGTCTCTGTTTTTTAATATATATACTGTTTAGGTAATAGTTGTTGGTGTCTCTCAAAGGGGTACTGGAAAGTGCCCCAATAGGGGACTCAATCCTCCTGAGGAAATTCAATGCCCACAGTGCCAACAACAGTGGCATCTGGAGAAGTGTGATTGGTGAGAACAGCCTCCCTGATCTGAACCAGAGCTGTGGTTTTTTTGTTGGACTACTGTGCATGTCATAGTTTGTCCATAAGGAACACCATGTTTGAGCACAAAGGTGTCCATCAATACACTTGGCTCCAGGACACCCTCAGCACAAGATCAATGATCGACTTTGTAGTTGTAGGCTTTTGGCCATGTGTCTTGAACACTTGGGTAAAGAGAGGGTCAGCGCTGTCCACTGATAACTGCCGAGTGGTAAGTTGGATTTGCTGGCGGAGAAGGAGGCCCCAGCCGTATTTGGTTTATATTTTTCTTTGTATTCTGTTTTGTGTATTTTATTTTTGTGTCAAAGTGGGATCTCTGTATTTTGGTGGATCTTTGTGTGTCTCTCTGTTGATTTGTTTCAGGTGTGGTGCTGAAAGGGTGTGGCTACCAATTGGACCCAAGCTGATTGGGGCAGCCTTAAAAGCACCAAGTGGACCTCCAGCCAGCGAGAAGGGAGCCTTGCTTCAACTGTCTCCACTGCAGACTGACACTCTTCTCCACTTTATTTAGTCTGTGTTGCACGTTGTTGTAGTTCTTAGTAGTTTTATGTTCAGGTCCACTCTGTCTTTAGTTTGTTAAGTTATGTAAAGTGAAGCTGTACGAGTGCACTGCCATTCTCTTTAGTGCATGTTTTCTCCTGTTTATTGCAAGGTGTCTGGTGCCTGTCGTGGCGGCAATCCCTGAACCCGGTGGTGGACATTGGAAGTAAGTAATACCGTAAAGCTAAAGGAGTCCGATCAAACCTGGCTGGCTTGTGGGACTCCAGAGGCAGCTGACAGGTATTGGTAGTCTAAGCGAGCTGCGGCCCGGGGCTGTTGTAGAGGCAAAAGCTCAGTCCTGTGAGGAGTTCGGGGAGGCCATAGGCAAGGACTATCTGTTAGCCTTGAATAGGTTCTGGCAAACCGTCCAGCGCCTCAGGAGGGGAAAACAGTTTTCTGCAGGCAGCGTTTTCAATGCAGATGGGGAGCTGTTGACTTTGACTGGGGACATTGGCGGGCGGTGGAAGGAATACTTCAAGAATCTCCTCAATCCTGCTGACACACCTTCCCTTGAGGCAACAGAGGCTGAGAACTTTGGGGTGGGGTTTTCCATTGCCCAAGCTGAAGTCACAGAGGTAGTCAATGAGATCCTCAGTGGCAAGGCACTGGGAGTGGATGTCTCTGGATGCTGTGGGAGTGTCTTGGCGGACACGTCTCTGCAGCATCAAGTGGCAGTCGAGAACTGTCCCACTGTACTGGCAGACAGAGGGGGTGGTTCCTTTTTTCAAGAAGGGGAACCGGAAGGTGAGTTCCAACTACCAGGGAATCACACTCCTCAGCCTCCCTGGGAAAGTCTATGCCAGGGTACTGGAGAAGAGAGTCTGTCCGATAGTCGAACCTCAGATCCAGGAACAACATTGCAGTTTTCGTCCTGGTCATTGAACTGTGGATCAGCTCTACACCCTCTCTAGAGTGCTGGAGGGTTCGTGGGAGTTCACTCATCCTATCCAAATATGTTTTGTGGATTTGAGGAAAGCATTTGACCGCGTCCTCCATGGTGTCCTGTGGAGGGTGCTCTGGGAGTTTGGGGTCCGGGGAGCCTTACTCAGGGCTGTCTGGTCTCTGTATGTGACCAGAGCAGGAGCTTGGTTTGCATAGCCGGTAGAAAGTCAGACCTGTTCCCGGTGTCTGTTGGTCTTCGGCAGGGCTGCCCTTTATCACCGGTTCTGTTCATAGTCTTAATGGACAGAATTTCTAGGAGCAGCCAGGGGCTGGAGGGGATCTGGTTTGGGAACCACAACATTTTCTCTTTGCTCTTTGCAGATGATGTTGTCCTGTTGGCTTCATCGAGTCAGGACCTCCAGCATGAACTGGAACAGTTTGCAGCCAAGTGTGAAGCGGCTGGGATGAGGGTCAGCACCGCTAAGTCTGAGGCCATGGTTCTCAACCGGAGAAAGGTGGTTTGTCCTCTCTGGGTGGGTGGAGTGCTCCTTCCCCAAGTGTAGGAGTTTAAGTATCTTGGGGTCCTGTTCACGAGTGAAGGAAGATCGGCGATTGGTGTAGCATTCACCGTTATGCGGTCGCTGTAGTGGTCTGTTTTGGTGAAGAGAGAGCTAAGCCAGAAAGCAAAGCTCTCAATTTACCAGTTGATCTTTGTTCCAAAACTCAGCTATGGTCATGAGCTCTGGGTCTTGACCGAAAGAGCGAGGTCCCAAATATAAGCGGCTGACATGAGCTTCCTCTGCATGGTGGCTGGTTGCTCCCTTAAGCTGCGTTCACACCAAGAGCGATTTGCGTCATGCCACCTCTCTTTCGCCGCACAGCGAATTCTGTGCTCGACACTGGCCAAAATTGTGTTCTTTAAGCTCACTGACCCGGCCACATGTGACAGGAGCTTCCAGCTAATATTTTTAGCCTGATGGCTACATTGAGAGTTGTCTGTGTTTATCTCATTTACAATGCATGGAAGACATGGATGATGTTTAGAGATAATGTTTATATATTTTGAAGAGCTCTACAAAAACATCGGTGTCTTCCTGCTTGGGTTCATGAGATCATTTGGATCAGGAGTGCTCACGTATTGCAGCCAGTGGTACAGGAAACATTTTACCAGTAGAAGAAGAATGGATTCCACCAAATTTCAGCAAATTTTGGACATTAACTTGATGTTTTTGTGGAAAAAGTTGAAGTTGAAGAGAGGATGGCTTCTCCAAATGATAATGATCCTAAACACCTCCAAATCCATGCTGTCTTACATTAGGAGACAGAAACTGAAGGTTTGATCTCAACATCACTGGAAATCTATGGATAGATCTGAAAAGAGCAGAGTGGAAGAGACATCCCAGAAATGTGAAAGAACTGGAAGACTTTTGGAAAGAAGAATGAAGAAACCTCAAACAAGAATGGAGAGACTCTTGGCAGAGCATCCCGCTCTCCCCTTTCCGCACTGAGATGCTGAGACTGTCACAGCAGCAGCAGCAGCAGCAGCCTGCCTGCTGCCAATCAGCTGATTCCCTCCACCTGTGCCTGCTGCTATATATCTCTCCCCCTGCCCTTCAGTCTCTGCTGAATCGTTACACTACTGACTTCCAGAGTAACCTCCAGCAGTGCTCATACTCGGCTTACATGCCTACCTGCTCCGTCAGCTTAGCCAGCCTGCCTCTCTGCTCCGTCAGCTCAGCTTGCCTGCCTGCCTTTCTCCTGCTCAAATTCCTTCTAAGCCTCGTAAGTCCCCACACCTTCTCCTATCGCCTTTACCTGGAGCTACGCCTTCCTTGACGTACAGAGGATTCCTCTCCTCCTCTTCCCTGCAAGTCATCACTCCTCACCTCAATCTGCCGTTGCTCTCCAAGGCCTGGGAAAGAACTTCTGAGTGAAAGACTTAAATAAACCTGGTTTACTTCTACTCCTGAGTTTGTCATATTTTGGGTCCCTGAAACACATCGTGACAGAGACTTAACCTGGTTCGATTTTTGTGTGTCTTTTTTCTCTATTTTGTGGTTAACGTAGGCCGTAACTGACACTTTACAGCTTACGCTGACAACTATCAACAACAGAGAACAAATGCTCACCAAAAGTGTTTTATATAGTTATTTTTTTATTTACAACTGGAGCCATGCTCCTCAAATATCTGCTTCCATCTCATGTACCAACCCCCCTCCCTTTGTTCCCTAAAACCCCCAGCAATAACAAAACTCAGGGTCGCTGAGTGTCTCTGTGGCGCGTTCACTGAGCTCCGGACATCCGCAGAACAACAAAGCAGTTTATGAGAACACCAGAAGAACTGATCAATTTATAATTGAATTGTTTTTTTTTTTTTTTCTGAAAAACTGCTTTGGTTTGCTGCGGATTGTATAAAAATGAAAGTTATTGTAGCGGACTAAAAGGCTGTTTGGGTCCGCTAATGATGGATGGCTGGATGTAATAAAATTGAACATATTTTGGAACATTTTTTTTTTCAGAAGGAAAACAATTTATATTTCGTTTAAATGTCTTGTATGAACAAACCCTAACCTGGCATCTTCCAGGCTAGAGACTAATATTCTCATGTAGGTGACTGTAACCAGGCTTCATTTATCTCCCCACATAGGGGTGTAGCCAACAACACTACAGCTGACTAAGAAACATAGGAATGAAATATGACATAAGCTACAATGCAGTGCTACTTATTTTAATTTAATAATACTCAGTGCAAATGGTATCCTAACTCCTATTAGTACAACACATCTGAAACAGCTTATATCAGTATATTAGTGAATCAATGACAGTAGTTATATTAATTTTAAAAAATGTATTACCTGTGGGACAACATCCTGTAAAAAGGTCACAACACTTTCCATGTACGACTGTTCCCTGTCCAAAAGGAAAAATTATTCAGACAGGTGTAACATAAGCTAATCTCACCCCTGGTTTTCAGGATTTACTTTTCAGCACAGTTTACATGTTTGCCCAATGCACCAAATTAATAAGGCTATGTCTAATTATAAGGCCCATGCAGAGCTAATGTTTTAATTTGGTGTGTTTGTGCAAGAAATAAATCAAAGATGCAGAATAAGCAGAGTCATGGCTCATTACACATACAACAATTAACATGGTACAGAAAGGTTGACCAAAAATAAATACATAAATACAAAATCCACCAAATTAAAGTTTAGACATAATTAACTCTAATTAAAGACATATATTAATGCAGTTAATGCAACAAAATTGAATGGATTTCTAAATAAGATAAAAGAAAAGTTTATCCTTACGTAGCAGCTTGTGCTCGCACCAGAACTCCTCCAGCACAGCGACTCGGTCTGCGTGGAGAGTCACATGCCATTTTTGCTGCTTCTTTTTAAAATTCTGAAAAGACACAAAGGAATACATAAAAGGATTCAAACATTTTTAACAATACATGCGATCACTTCCAAGAAGGCATTGTGATTTGTACCTAATATTCAACCAAAAAAACCTCTCAGCTATGTCGCAGGGCCACAATCACACACCTGCAGTCACACCTAGGGACAATTTGTGACCAATGAACCTATGAAGCATGTTTTAGGACAGAGGGTGGAAGCTGGAGGCCCCAGAGAAAACCCACACATGCACAGGGAGAACATGCACACTCCTCACAGAAAGGTCCCCCCAGGCGGTATGTGTGTGTGTGTACATACATTTTGACTACAATTTATAGTTTTTTGTTTGTTTGTTGTTTTCTTCATAGCTGTAAGCTTTGGAACTGTTGTCCATGCCTCAAGTATAAGAGAAGTCTACTCCTTTGACGCAAAAACTACCACCATGTTCTTCTAGCAAGGACAGCCGCCTGTTTACTGCATAGGATGGAGCACGCTGTGCTCAAAGACTGATGCTTATTATCATAAACACTTTCGTAGTGTCGTCATTAGTATAAATACCATTCGTATGATAAATGTTATAGTAATTATTATTATTGCCTAATCTTCTAAAGACTGTTAGGACAATCAAAAGCTGACAAAAACAAAGACACACGTGACGTGGATGCACTGACCCCTCACGAGCGTCGCTGTCATCAACTGAGACCGCAGCGTCCTCACTGTGTTGCTCTGGAATAAACCACTGCAGTCGAGCCCTGCATGCCGGATTTCAACTAAACCACTCAAACCAAGAACAAACGCTTTGTGAGCCCACACTTTCGGCAAACGGGCCCGCTCGAGCAACAACCCAGACATCTGTCAGCTGATAACAACACAGCTCCTGCAGTCACAGAGGACCCCAGCAGCTAACACATCAAGCTAGCTAGCTTATAAAGGCCCCGCTGCTCGTTTAACAACACCGCTAAAAACTGAAAACGAAATTTTAAGACATGTCGGTGGGACAGCGTGACGGCACTACCTTTACAAACTGAAGCCACAATACGTGAAGGTTTCTTCGAGTCCGGACTCTCGTCGGCTTGAAAAGCAGCACCAAACCAAAACAAGCACTCGGTTTGCGGAAGTGTGTTGTGGAGGAGCCAGCCAATCAGGGAACAGAACAACGTCGTCAATCCAATCAACAGACGGTGGGGGTGGGACAACGTTCTTCGTCTGCGTGCACAAAAATGATGTAATTAAAATTAACTTTGGTAGGAAAGCAAGTTGTTGCAGCAGTTAATGTAGAATAAATGAAGTTTAAAGGAGCATTTCTGTTTCCTCTTCCTACAGCTGTAGGGATTTGAATGTCTGATGGTTTTACTAAATCCTCATGCTGTAGATTTATCATTTACTAGTACAGCATGTATATTCTTTTGATTTTGAAAGAAAAAGAACAAAAGCACAACTCAGTCCTACCCTCCACCCAGAAAGTATTGGGAAACAGTTAATCGTTGCAGTCTCACGTTGTTATCTGATGTTTATTCAAAACACCGTTTGAGGTTCTATTGTCAGAGGTATCAAACTTCATTTATTTGTACAGCGCCTTTCCTTCATTTGAAACCCAAGGCTCTTTACATAAAAAAATAAATAAATACATTTTATATATATATATAAAAAATACAATTACAACCACTCTTCCCTCCCCCAGCTCCTCCCTCCATCCACCCAGCCCCCACAATACATGACACCCCCCACAGGAACTGAACAAAGACTAAAAACTGCAGCTCTAAGGAAAAAGTCTCATAAGCCATGCAGACTTATCAGTTGCCCTGGACCTGAGTACTGACATTGCACATGGAAGACGTGACCTTCTCTTATCTTGCAATTTCTCTAAAATATTTTTTTTAATATTTCCTTTATAATCCTTTTTTCCTAAAGCCAGTTTTTTCCTGGCTTAGCTTTTGCTTTGTGTCTTACTTGTAGCTTTTGCCAAATGACTATATTGTAGCGGACTGAATCGGCTGCGCGGCTGTTTGAGTGCTGTTTTGAGTTCCGGAGTTCAGTGACGAACCAGACTGAGATGCTGATTGGCCCCCTGTTCTGCCACTCAACTGTTGTTGGGGGTTTTGAAGAATCGAGTTCTGCTATTGGGGAAAAAGGTCTAAGGGGGAGGGCTGTGCCCAAGCAGGGATATAAGACGCCTGGGGAAGCGTGGTTGTTACGTTCTTTTTTTCTGATCTGTACGGCGTGGGTTACGGCCTACAGTAACCCAAAAATAAAGAACCTTCTGGACGATTAAGTCTCGGTGCCTCAGTTTGGGGACGGACGCTACAATATATAAATGGTAAATAGCGTATAGACCACTTATATTGTTGAGGATCCAAAGCACTTCACGGTAACAGTCCTTTCACCCATGCACACACATTCACACACTCTGCTCTAGCACTGGCACCAATCCAGCAGTATTTCTAAATATGAATGCACTCCGTCCGGAACAACAGACTTTTCCAGTGAATACGGTGAATACCGAATACACCCTTAATTCATACCAGAGTGGACCCTGGTCTGGGACCAGGAACTGCTTTCAGACCAATCTCAGATGAAATATAAAGTTTGAATATGTGGACTATCTCAACAAGGATTGCAAAGCGTAGAACTTCCATTACCCTTCTCTCATTGCTTACTCCGCCCTTGTAATTCCTGGCCAATGGCTGAAGAGATCTTTAGTCACGTGGTTTTGTTTACAAGCTTTGGTCCGGAACAGGAAAGGCCCCTTGACAGCAGTCTGAATACAGGCCAAATGCAAGGGTCAGGACTTGATCCGGACCAAATTAACCTGACTCAGTCCGGACCAATGGACTTTTCCAGTCTGCACCCTTACACTTTTTGGCTATGACTTTTTGCAATGATGGTGTAAGACTTGAGAGCACTTCGACTTTGGATCAATGTTTTCTCTAGCGACCCCTAGACATTCACTGACACAATGCACAAAAAGTGTGACGGAGAAAATCATTGCTAGCTGTTCACATGATGCTGTTTATCCTTTCAATAATGGAAAGTTAAACCGAAAGGAAAAAATGGGAATTGCCTTGACAGATATCTGTAGTTCCAAACATTTTTCAAAGCAAGTTCTTCAAGAATTTGGGAAAGATTAAAAAAAGTGAACTATAGCTGGTCTCAGTGCTTCAAGAACCACTACATATATAGACCTAAAAATGAACCTCAGTGGTTACATATCTTTTATCAAGAGACAATAATACCTAGGGAAACCTTAAAATGTGTCTCAGATGGGCTAAAGGTCTGGACTGTTTTCCAGTGATCTAAAGCATGGGTCCCCAAATTATGGCCCACCTCCACATTTTTCCTGGCCCCCTGAACAATATTAGAGACGCATGATTTTTATTTTTTTCTACTCTGGCCACAAGATCGGGACCAGCATGGAACGGGACATTTTATTTAACCCTTATGCAGTCTGTGCCTCTAAGAAATCCCTGTTAGATAGAACAGAACACAGTTTCATTTTCTAGATCGGCAGGGCCGGCCCTGGGCATGGGAGAATTAGGAAGCCGCCTAGGGTGCCAACTGCTGGACGGGGCATCAAATCTCAATCATTATTAATGTTTTTTTTAATTAATATTATTTTGAATATTATTTCATTTTTTAAACAGCTTCACAGACCACTCATTTCATGTAAAAATGTAAAAAGGTAATAATTAAAAACAAATAAAATACCTCAAAATGTTTACGTCATGAATAACTTTGCTCAGTGCGGCGCCCCTCCTTAGGTGACACAGCCGCTGTCTAGGTGGGGTGGAGGGTGGGGGCAGTGTTGCCGCTGTAAGTGCTTCTTTGAAACTTAAGGATGAAAAAACAGCAAAACAAGCACTCAGAGACATCTTGAACGTCAAAAAAAGGAAGAAAGAAGAGGAAAAATGGGCTCAAAGCAGAGGTATGTCTGTTTGATTTACATTACTTTGATTGGAATCTCCCCCTACAAAATACTCTTGTTTTTGATAGAAAAAGATTAATTTAACTACCGATCAGTTTTTTTTTTTTTAACTTTAAACCTTCAACACTGGAGATGCTTCTGTCAAAACCTACTATGATCTTTACCATGCCTCCTGATGTGATCAACATGAATCAGTGGGTCTGCAGAGAAAAGCGGCTTGCGCCGGTCTTGTGCCTGTCACTTCTCTTTCTGTATGCAGAACTCGGTTTCACCGCTCACACCGCATGCGCCAACCATACGTCACTTCCGCTAAAACATTTTACAGTAGTTATGTTACGTGGTGGTCCGGTTCTGCTAATTAACAACAAAAATAACCTCTTAAAATGTTAGTAGCAGTGAAAATATTTATCATTAATAAAATGTTGAATTCAATGTTTTAAAAACATAAAGAAAAAGAAATGTTAAGGATCAGAACCACACGATCTTGCACTGGACTACAAATGGACTCCAGATGTTTTCTTCTTCTTCTTATAGTTTGACGGCAGTTTTCTCCCCAAGTTAGGAAGAGTTACAGCGCCACCTACCGACACTTTATCAACTCTGTTAACACAGATTAATGGCTAAAGCGACAGCAGCAGCGGCAGCAGCCCGTCACTTCTCCTCAAAGTAAAACGCGCTCCCTTCTCCTTTCCCGTCGCCAGCATATGAAAAATTAAAACAATCAAACAGAGAGAATGACTCTAAGCCGTGTCTGTCATTCTATCACGTATTGTTAAGATTTTCCATTTTCTATGAAAACAATATATGATCATACAGTGTTGCATTTTGGCAAAGTTCTTCTATTTTTGGCGCTGTAATCCAGTCAGGGGAACCTCTCTGTTTTTAGAAAAACATAAATTCTTGTGATCACAGAGTTACTGCAGTGAAATTAAAATGCTGTAAAGTAGGCGAAGAAAGGAAGTGACGAAGGGTTGGTGCATGTGGGGTGAGCAGTAAAACAGAGTTCAGCATATAGATAGGGTAGTGATTGGACATCCCTGTAAGCAATCAGATGTCCTCAGTGCCCTTCTCGCCAATTTTAACTGCACCCTTTATTACACACACCCTTCAACCACAAGAAACACACCTCAACACACACACAAATACATTACACAAGGAAGGTAGGACTACTGATCTTCTGTCCCCTACCCCATCCCTGGTGGAGGGAACAGGGCCTTCAGCAGCGGCGGCCTTGTCTCTTGGGTGTCGGCCTCCTGGGCCCAGCGGCCCCCTCCCCGCACGGGGAGAGGGATCCCTTAGTCCTCTGGCAAGTCCATGAGCGGGGGATCATATTCCACCTGAGCCTGGAGGGTGTCTGTGTCCTTGTGGTGCGGGTTCTGGTCCTTAGCCTTGGGTGCCGGGCCCCTTCTGGGTCACAACATCAGGAGAGCCTGGTCAGGCTATGTACACCTTCGGGGACCCCACTTTCTCTTGGTCATCCCTCCTCTAGGTGGGGGTAGCTGACCCCCATCGTGCTCTCTTCTGGATCTCCGCAGCTGCCTGGAGCTTTGGAGCGGGTCTCCCTTGGGGGGCCCTGGCTCGTACCCGGGGCTGGGGTGGGGGGATGCTCAGAACTCCTGGGTGGTGGTGGGTGGCTTGTCTGGGGTGGTGGGGCGCCGCGCGGGGCCACCTGGCGTGGTGGGAGGGCTGCTCTCCTGACTGGGCTGGGCCTTGCGCTCTGCGCTACCTCACTGCGCTCAGGTGTTGGGGGCCCGTGTGGCGGACCTGCGGGCCCTGGTCTGGGTGCGTGTGAACTGGATGTGGACAAGTTTGTGAACACTCTTGGAGCTGGCAGGTATGTTTGTAACAGCTGAGTGTGTGGACAAGCCCCGCCCATTTTAGACTAACACTCACTATTGTAATGGGTATAAGCTCCAGCATTTTGTTGCCTGTAGATTAACAAATCTACCTTCCCTTCCCAGTAGTCATCCTCTAACTTCTATAATCCACCGTCTCCCCCCAACTCTCTCCTTGTCCCCCCTTTCTTTTTCCGTCCGGTCCAACAAAAAGAACTCAAGCAAAATTAAAATTAATAAAGTTTAGTTTAAATTAAAAAAGGGGCTTATTCCAACATACATTTTGTGTTCGCTATGATTTATAACCCCCGATTGTAAGAGTAAAATCTGTCTAATACAAGAGGCTCTCAGCTCATATCTGTTTGCTCAGCTGTTGGACAGGACAAGTTAAAAAAAAAAAAAAAGATAGGATAGTGACAGTGCCAAGGTACATGCCCTCTGCCAGAATGTGCTTCTAAATATTGAATCCCTGGTGAAAAATAAAAATAAATATAAAAGATTTATATTTATACAAATGGTTGTGTTCATTAAAACCAACATCATTCAGATTACTTCATTAGAAATTATTTTACTTGAAACATTTAGTTATTTTATTTTATCTATTTATCATTTAGGTTTCAATGCTAAAAATCAGACAGACATTTGTGTCTATACAACAAAAGGAACTCATACTGTAAGTACAGGCATCACAAATCATCTATGGTTATGTGTTTAATTGTTGCCTTTAAAATGTAACTTGTGAAACCCCAGGTGCAAGAAAAGTGGGCCCTAGAGGTGCCTACACACCGAACGCAATTTGGCCAGCAGAGTTTACACAATCAGAGTTTAGAGTTTAAAACAAATCTGAATTCTTGGGAGGTGGTTGCGTCTCTTCAGCCAATCAGGGACTCATCTTTGGGCATGTGACGTTTTTAGTGACAGCGGGGAAAAAACATCCAATATGGTGGAGGATCCATAGTTCTCCTGAACTTTAATTTATTTTATTAACCCGCTGGATCCCTTTCTGGGCAGGGCGGTTTCCAGATCCCGTCCTGGTTACTGTTGGGTGCAGGCGGGTACACTCTAGAGAGTCTGTCGCAGGACATATAGAGCTGTATTGGACACACTCACTATGATGGCTACAGGGAGAGGAGCTGGTGACCAGACAGAGGGCCGCTGCTGGATGGGAAAGCAGTCTGCTCAGACCTCCTGAACTTTATGATGTTTTCTTATTTAATTGAGACAATAATAAAAAAAGGTCCCCTCATTTTATTCTTGTCTTTATTTTTGCCCTCTCATGTTAATGTGACAAGCATTTGAACTCGGTCAGAGAGAGACGGAAACACAGCAGAAGTGACCATCAATCAGACACAGCAGCAGGAGAAAAACTCATTGGAGCTAAAGGTAGATTAAATGTTCCTATGAACCCAAACATGGAGACGTGATCACTGATGTCTTTGTAGAATTCTTTGAAATAAATAAACCTGATCTCTAAACATTATCTGTTTCTCCCATGAACTGTAAATGAGATAAACAGATGCAGCTTCATGTGGCAATGAGGCTACAAACATTAGCTGCTAGCTCCATGTAGCAAACAGGCTACAAATATTAGCTGCTAGCTCTGTGTAGTAAACAGGCTACAAATATTAGCTGCTAGTTCTATGTAGCAAACAGGCT
>BSAI01000085.1:1044959-1065040 GCA_036245035.1 Adrianichthys oophorus | reverse complement strand
AGCTGCTAGATCTATGTAGTAATCAGGCTACAAACATTAGCTGCTAGCTCTATGTAGTAATCAGGCTACAAACATCAGCTGCTGGCTCTATGTAGTAATCAGGCTTCAAACAGTAGCTGTTAGCTTCATGTAGCAATCAAGCTAAAAACTCTTGTTGAGAAACATAAACTAATGTCCGATGATCAATCTGGTTTCATAAAAACAGATCAATATCCATGGCAATCACACAGTGAACTGAAGACGTTATAAATGGCACAGATAAAAAGGAGTTCACAGTTTGAGTGTTCATCGATCTGCGAAAAGCTTTTGATCACAAAGGTATTGATCATAATATCTTAGTAAACAAACTGGAAAGGTGTGGAATACGAGGAATGGCATTTAATTGGTTAAACAGTTCCATTAAAGACAGGCAGCAGTTTGTATAACTGGAAAATTGTAAACCATCCCTGCTAAATTTAAGCTGCGGAGTACCACAAGGCTCAATACTGGGTCCAGAACTGTTTATCCTATAGCTAAATGACGTACACATGCTGTTGGATACACTCACATACGTTTTATCTGCCGATGACACTAGTATAGTATGCACAGGGGAGAATCTCAGTCCAGTTGTAAAAACAGTAAACACAGAAACTAAAGCACTGGTTTGACAGAAATAAACTCTCACTCAATGCTTACAAAACAAAATACAGGATGTTTGGAAATTGTCATATTCCTGCAGATTTAGAAGTAAAAGCTGCTATAGATAATCATGTGGTGGAAGGACTTCCTTGGAGTAAATATGGAGCACAAAATAAGCTGGAAGTCACAAATAAAGCAAATCCGAGCTAAACTGGCTAAAGACATAGCAGTGCTGGGAAAAACACGTCCTTCACTGAATCACAAAGCACATTTATTGATCTATTCATGGATAATACGAGCATACAGTACAGTGTAGAAGTTTGGGGAAATACTTCTAAAACAAATGTACAGTCTTTGTACATTTTACAAAAGAAGCAATTCTAACAGTTCATGCTGTGGATTACAAACAAATGGTCTTAAAGTCGGGTTTATTAAAGTTATGGGAACTTGTGACACTTCAGACTGCATTCATTCTACTACATTCGTACTACAAAAAGGAAAATGTGTCATCAGTCTGTGGATTTCTGGACCGGGTTGGATGAGGGTTTAAAACAAAGCCAAAGTTTACACCTATTTCAAAAACCATCCAAGATGTCACTGATGAGTCTTTACAAGGCTAGAAATGATCGAGAAAAGCGAATGAGCAACAGATGTTACACAGAAGGAAATTGACATTTGTTTTGAGAAAAAAAAGTGTAAATAGAAATATGGAGAACATAAGTGTTGTAAAAAGAGGTGGGACCAAACAAGAGTTTTCTTCTACCCACTCCTGTTCAAACACATTGTTTTGTTTTATTTGTCTCCTTTTAATGCTTGTGTTTATTTTCAGTTTGTGTTTGAAATAAATAAAAAATGTAAAAAAAGTGAGGGTAACTGCATCTTCACTCTGTCAGTTTGTTGGAGCCAGGAACCTGCCATCCCCTGGATTCAGACCCCCCTCATGCTCTTGCATTACCTGCTGTTCCTTAAAAGTCTCCCATTGGGCTCGTCCCCCACTGCACACCTGTGTCCAGTCCAGCAGCAATGAGGCGGGCCTGTCAGGAGGCCTTCGGAATGTCAAACACTAACAAGCAAATAAAAAAAAGACACACAGTTCACCCTGTTGCATAAAGAAGTCTTTAGGCCCCTTTGCACAAGTCTGTTACAGTGTAGCATCACCTCTCACTTGACATCATGAATAGCTCAATTAAATCACTGACCAGCATTAATGCTCGTGCTTCTGAACACACATACACAAACTCACAAAGTTCCAGCCAGAGGAAACCAGTCAGCAGGAGTTGTTGTGATGTAATTACTTTTTATTTGATGTGAAAAATTATTCAAACTCAATGAGATGGAAAGTGTTCTGCAGTCTGTCACAGAACTGGCATTGTTTACTTCCCCTCCAGCACATCATTTACTCTATCTCGCATTCACAATTATTCTCTCTGTCTTTCTGTCATACATATTCCACCACAGTGTATCACATGCCTCATTTAACTAGATGCAAGCATACGCATGTGTATGTGCGACCACGTATGTCTCCTGAGCAGTGCTGTGGTGTTTTGTCTATTTGTTTTCATTTGGATGTCACTTGGTGTTTGGATGCATCTGTTCAAAGACAAACCTCCCCTCACTGAGCTGTGCTCAAAAACATCTGTGTCTAATGCATTCCTATGGAAGTCAGCACTTCATACAAACCGGTGACACATTTCCTGATGTCCATAAGACAAGTCAAGAACTAGAAGGAGAGGATCTTATTACTGCCTTGACTGTCTTAACTTACAAGTTTCAGATAAACAGACAAACTTTATAAGATTCACCCCCATCATTTCCATATGGGGTCATTGTGGCACCCAAGAGACGAGGATTTCTTTTTCAAATCTGACTTGTTTTGTAAGATTAATCAATGTACACTTTTATTTTGAGTACAAAGTGGTGATTCTGATTTTTTTTTTCATTTGGCTTTTCACAGCAATATTTACAACTCAAAACCCAACTCTAGGTAAAGCTGAATTATGGCACAAATGAATCCCACTGTTTTGTTTTTGCACATTATCCGATTGTTGAAATAATAGACATCCTCTGAGTTTTAAATGAAATCTGTGCACTTTAGCCAGATTAGAAAACCAAATACTGTAATTTTAGAAAAAACAAATTAAAACAATTTTGGAGTTCTAACTACTTACTTTTTTGTGCCCCAAATTTGCAGGAATTGGGCATATTCTTAATGCTATTACCACAATTGTGATCAGAGTACAAGCAATCTCTAACAAACGGCAGACAGTTGTTTCCACTTGCAGCAGGTTTATTGATAGAAACCGGCAGACAAGAGCAAAGGTCAGCTAAGAGTCACACAAAACTAAATCAGGGTCAGAATCCAAGCAGGAGTCAGGACAGGCAGCAATGACGCAGTAAGGTAGTAGGTGATCGGCTCAGGTGATCGGTTCAGGTGATCGGCTCAGGTGATCGGTTCAGGTGATCGGTTCAGGTGATCGGTTCAGGTGATCGGCTCAGGTGATCGGCTCAGGTGATCGGCTCAGGTGATCGGTTTGTCTGTAATCTAATACATGAAATGTTTATGTAACATTTTTGAAAATGTTGCCAAACTTATTTGGAATTAGGGAGTTAAACAGAAATGTACTATAACTGCAATTCTTTAGTGAAAATTTATTGTTTGTAATTACCATAAATCTTCCAAAAATGGCCAGTCTCTAACAGATGCTGGTCTCCAATAAAAACAGGTCTAACAGTGTTAGCCGTATTAGACCCTGGTCTCTGTTAGTGGCTGGGCTCCTTTAAGCCTGGTTTTCTGGTGAGCAGAGAAAGCAGCAACAAATGAGAAGAACTGGTTTGAACATGGATTACTGAGCAAAGGAAAAGGTGCTCGTGTCTCCAGGAAAATGATCGGCATGAAAGCAAAACTGATTTTTGATACAGAGATTGACGTTCACAGCCAGTGTGAATCAGAACAGAATAAAATGTTCTCATCATTTCAATAAATCCTGAAATGTTTATCTGTTATTTTCTGCTTTTTGTGAGCGAATTTCACACAAAATGAACCCATTAACCATCATCATGCTGTCTGTGATGGAATAAACGCCGGTCTCCAGTAGATGCTGGTCTCTAATAAACGCCGGGTCTGCCTATATTTTTTTTTAAATAAACCCTACTACTACGGTAAATTTATATTTAACCATTTTGCTTTTTTTTTACATTTTTTTAAAGATTTCTTTAAACAACTAAAATATAAGTCCAGTTTGGCCTTGATTGATCAAGAATATTGTGTGTCAAAAAGAGGCAGTTCATTGTACATCTAACTCAATTTGATGTGATCAGATTCCCAAAACTAGGATGAACCAGAGACCAGTGTGGCCACACAACAATGTGTGATACATCACACTTCAATTCCTAAAATGCTTCTTTTATTCTCTAGTATGAGTTTGAAGTCACCGTCAGATGGCTTTTTCACCACCACATGTGGATTTACTCTTAAGGGTTGAAAAAGCCCCATTGAATCTTATTGTAGTCGGTTGACTGATACACTAGTGCATTAACCAACAACGTGTCATAAAAACAATGCTAGTTCATCATTTCACTTTTAGCCATATTTTGCTGTGATTATGATTACTGTTTTATAAATCAGTCAAGACTAAAGACACAAATAAAACCTTATGGTGTCTGTCTGACTGACTGTGGTGGGAGCGACTTCAATTGGAAATAAACCGCATATTCTACAGAAAGACAGCGTGGCAGTGAATATGGGTTTCTTCAGAGGAGTGACTGCTGCTCCTCTGAAACATACGTGTGCTGTGTTTGCTTTTGTCCACTGGATGGCAGTGTGAGTACATCTGTCTAACCTCCATGGGGTCCCTCTTTGTTCTCCTGCCTGGTTCTCCTCTTTCTCCAGTACTCCATCCCCCAGCCACACGAGAGAGGACAAAAACAGAAAAAAGTATCCCCTGGTCAAAATGAATAGCATTTAATTTAATTGAATATTTGGTTCAAAATGGAGGTAATTCTGCATTGTTTTAATAATGGGTTGCCACACAAACCTACTTAAAAAAGGCTTTCGTCTGCTTTTCAGCACAGAAGAGCCACAGCTTAAGTTGGTTCCAAAACTGTGAGGCACTGTCTTTTCCAATGTGTTCATCTCATGTCAGAGCAGCAAATGAAGGGGAAGATAAAAAGTTGCTTTCAAACCAAAGAATTTGGGAGACAACAGTGAAGACAAATGAAGAAGATAATAAATGTAGCTTATTTAAGTTTTGGTTTTGCTTCACATCCCACTGGGTTGCTTTATAGACAATGTTTGTAATTACAAAATGAAGGAATGGAAAATCTAGCAACAATGTCAAATTATGGTTTAAATATAGTTTTATTTGGTTCAAGATGTGGAGTTTGTATGAGGAACAGTGACATGAAGGGTTGCCTGTCTTCAAATCTCTAACTTCTTAATCATCCTTCTCTCATGCTAGCTAGCTGCACTTGTGTATTGCTTGTGTGTCCCTGTGTCTGCCTGTGAAACAGAGAGCATGTCCGTTGGAGGTGTTGCTGTTCTCGCCTGTCCTGCTATCTCCAGCTGTGTGCTCACCACCCCCCGCAAGTTGGCCGAGGTTACCCCATGCTGACCTGTTTAATTGTCTGCCTGTCCCACAGCTCAACTGTGAGTGTGTATGCATGTCCATGCTGTGCCAAGGAGGACAAGCTCGACAACGTAAATCCACTCACAAGAGACACATGGAGCCGGAGCGTTACCTCACCAAACCTCATAGCACCTCTGTCAGATGCAGGTAGTAAATGTATGTCCCATCCAGATGGACTTAAAGCAAATCTGATGGTTATTTCAATGAATGTAGGAAAGGAGAGAACATTATTTATCTTCCAAATCATCTTGACTAGATTTCAAACCTTCTCTGCAAACTACATCTATCATGGAGAGTATTTATTGTTTATTCATGGTTCAGCTTCAAGAACGCACGGCAATTTAATTTAAAGCCGGCAGACACAAACACTGAAATGACTAAAAATGACTACATGACTAAAGAAAGACACTGTGTTATTTGGAACATCCTGAAAAAAAAGGAAGGCAAACAGTGAAAGGTTTTCTCAGATTTTTACATGGTACTTATTGGTGCTTACTAAGAAAGTCTGGGATACCTATGTGTCAGAAGTAGCAACAAATTCAGAAGGTTTTCTGCCAGTAAGGTCTTGTAAACTACATGAATGCTAGGAAACAGGATAAAATATTGAATTATTTACACACCTTTTTAGGGCTGTGTTTTCTTTTGTTTATTACTCACTGCATATTGACCGAGGCATGACTAAAAAAGCCTTGCAGTACTCCCAAGTTCAGATCATTTTGCTATGATCAAAATTCCAACTGTAAACTTGATTTCAGATGGCACAGTCTGTCTTTTATTCAAATGTGACTTAAGGAGAGCACATTTTTTCCTGTATTGGATCGGTTGATTGGTCTGTTGTTCAACTGGTGGTCAGGTATGGACCTAAGAACTAACTTAAACTAACTTCTGTTATTTATTCTATTTCCAATTTCCTTCAAGAACACTATCCAGTCCAGCAAGACACGGTCTTGTCCTGTAAGTTTGTGGTCTGACATGAACTCAGACACTATTTTTTAGACATTAGTTATTATACAAGCCATATGCTTGCAAAAAATAGCCTTAGAGAGTAGTGGACACAATGTTCAAATGTGGCAAAACATGTTGCACAGTAGAACACAGTGTAGCTTCATAAATATATGGCTAAACAACTATAAACCTCACCGGGTTTATGAAAGAGGACAAAGGTATTTCAGCAAAAGCTTACGCCTTTTAATAATGAAATGTATTTAAAAAATTGAATCCAGGGGCTAGTGTTTTTTGTTTGTGTGTGTGTGGGGTGGGGGGGGGGGGTTAATACAGATTTTAATAACTAGTTTTATGAAAAAAAAAAAGCAATCCCTGTCGTGCTACTCTAAGCAAACTTGCCAACCACAAGAAGAAATTTAGTGCAGATTAATATGCAATCTACACTATGTTTCCTGGTGGAGGGAGTAGATGCTTCCTAGTGTGTCTGAAGTCAGAGCTGAGTGGGGTTTCATAGTGTGCTCTCAGTCGCGGATCAGAGATGCTCAGCCACCCCAGGGCAACGTGGAGCATAAGGATGAACTACAAGCCAGGGCAGCAGGGCTGCTGTCCTTCTTAACTCTGTGGGTGTGTGTCTGTGTGTGTCCGTTGGTGTGTGAGAGACACCATGTATGTGGGGGGGACTATTAGAGGGAGGTGTGTTACTTGAGGGGTGGTAGTGGTTGCGGTAGGGTGAGTACTGAGAGATGCTGTGGGTGTGTGAGTGTGGTGTATGTCTTTGCACTTCCATGCCAACCCCCAGGCCGGCCCCATAGTAATTACACACTCCAGTGGCTGGACTGGGAGGAAAATTGAGGGCCTGGGCAGGAGGCCCCAGCTGCCTCACTCTGCCTCTCTATCAGCCTGCTGCTGATTGAGAGACACACACACTTACACTCGCACACTCTCTCTCACACACACACACACGCAAATGGATTTATTACACACTGACTGATGTATATTTTGTGTTTATTCTATTTAAATGTTGATTAATAAATCTTTCAGTTAATGGAAATGTAAAATTCAGTATCTTAGAAAATCAGATAATTGCCCAGTGCCAATAAATAATTAGCATGTACATAAAAAACCGTACTGTGTTGGCGATCCTCTTCCACGAATCATTGTATCATTGCAATAGGAACATAAACACAATCAGCCTGTGGCACTGCTGCAGTGTTAAGAAAATCGACATTCTTCTGCCTTGAACTCATCTGCGTAGTATTATAGGTTTGCTTGCCAATTTTGGCCAGTTTGATGACTATTTAGTGAATGTCAGCAAGCCTATGTTTGAGGAGTTCCAAATGATATCTTCAGCAATGCCAGGTTGACAATCAAAATGACTCCAGCAAAGCAGCTTTTCTATACCATGCCACAGGGTCCATACCCACTCAAAGGCAATTTGAGAAACAGGAGATGCGGAGAACAAATGTCACACACCCGATTGTGTGACAGCTTATGGGGCCTTAACCTGTTTGTATTCTACTATCAGCCGCTCTGCCACCGTCAAAGTTTTAATTAGTACAGTTATACACCTTGTGGTAAAACCTTGACATATCATCAGTGACCCAGTCAGAGGTGGTTAGGCCTCGACTATTGTCCAGAAAGGGTATCTACCCCCCCCCTAAACTAGACCTTCTGGCCATATGTCTCCCTTGATTATTTTCCTCTTTTACACTCAGCCAGCAGTAGTGGCTTTACTATAACTTGGTCTTGGATTTCTGCACAGCCTGACTAGTAGGTACTGTGCCCAGTCACAACCCAGCTGCCACTCGCTCCACTGCATCCTGGGCATGCCACTTATATCCTGTTCTAACCTCAAACCTGCTTAGGAGAGCTTGGTGTCAGCAGTCTTGTTTGGGAAAGCCACTTGGTTTTGTGCCCAAAGAGTAAAAAAGAGATTTTTGTATAATTCTTGTAACTTATGTCTGTAAGTAATAAATGACGTGTGTTTTTTTTTTTGTTTTGTAGGCTGTATGTGATATATCTTATATGTTACCAACTGAAGCATGCTGAATTCAAGAGTACAGTGTTTTACAAGTAAATTCCACTGGTCAAAAGTTTAAAGCATGTCTATATTTGCATTTTTTATTTCAAAAAATGTCTTAGTGCATTCTTAGATACAAGGATAGTACAAGAAAGAAACCGGAGTTACTAAAAATCAATCAGTCAGTCCTGGAATCGTTTTATAGACCAAATGTACTCTAAACTTTCAAACCTAAAGACCTATAGACCCTAAAGGGTTCCTGTCTGGAAACTGTTCCTGTACCACTGAATATCTCCATGTTCCTATTTCTATCTTGTCGGTGTGCATGAGTAATGTCAGAAGCAGTCATTCACTTTACGAATGTTAAAACAAAAGAAAAGCAGCTAGCGACAGCTAGTTAAGTTTGTAAGTAAATGCCAGAAACATAGAGGGAGGTCAGTAACCAATGTAACCACAGACAATTCTCACAACAAGATCAAGGAGTCTAATGACTCAGCAGTATGGCGCATTTTAGCATGAAGACACATTTACTGCAGTTAATGCACTGATGCTAAATTATGTTAATTTCTGATATAACAAGCTGGCCAAGTTAGAAGCCCTGCTGGTTCTACCCTGCAGGTGATGTGCATTTCCTTTCAGTCTCAGTCTTTACTGATTAGGATAATTTAACAGTCATTAATGTCATTTTATTAAAAATTAGTCAATCCTTTTAATGTCTTCCATTTGCATTATACATGCATTACGCAGGTACTTGTGGGTCAAAAATGTTTGTTCTCCAGTGCACCATGCAACACTGAAGGTTTTACAAATTGGTGTTCCTACAAAGTACATGCAGACCCCAGGCCAGAGGAGAAATGCTGCATAATCTTTTGACATGACAGTCAAAGATTTAAGGCGTTATCACAGAACAGTGACTCAGAAAAAGTGAAGCAAGAGCTAACAAGACACTGATGTGCAAAAAAGAGGCACCACGAATTTCAAACAGTCATACATATTTCCTTGGAGTTTTTGCTGTAAAACAGTACGTGGATACAAAAGCTGTGCTGCTATGCTTGGGTTTATTTCTAGTAAAGAAGTGATTGCACTTGAAAAAGTGTAATGTTTATGTCTTTCAAAAGTTGATACCAGGATTTATGTCTTAGTTTTTTGCAGAATAAAACTGGAATAAAAGAATTGGTACCAGCTGGTGTATGTTTCTGCCCATGATTGCACAGTAAGGAAGAAACTTTTGCATAAACAGGTGAAACTTTTAGTCACATGCTCTTTTTTTTTTTTAAACACCAAACCTCAGGAGAAATTCTTTTCGTGTTTGTGGTAATGAGATTCTCACCCTGCAAGACCAGACCAACAGAAAACAGGATTGAGTCAGTGGTAGTGTTTATGTGTTTGAAACCAGTGACGTGCGCTGATGCAGACAGCGTGTAGCTTTAGTGATGGCATTCTAATATTATCTTACTTCCTCCTCTTCTGTCAGTTAGGCTGAGGAGGTTCAGGTGGCGTTTCACAGAAAGAAGATGGAGCTCTGATGTGATGTCAAAATAAATCTCAGCAGGACCATGGCTTTATTGATTACTTTTTTTTCTTCAGGAAGGCGTGTCCATAACTGTCACAAGTGAGCTGAAAAAGCCATGACCTGCAGTCCAGCAATGCCATTTCTGATCAAGGCAGCAGGGTTTGATTTGTTCCAAAGCCAATTTAGTATTTGTTAATGACCAGCGTCTCTAATGTGCGACACACAAACATTTATATTCTGGCAGCGCGTCCTGTGTCTGTCTGTCTTTGTCTTCCTTACTGAGTTATCCAGGAACAAACTGCCTTCAGCGTGAGCCTGCGACCTCCTCCTGAAGCGATCCAGACCTGAGCCTGCTACACCGTCCTGGAGTCAACCTGCTTGAACCAGCTGAGTTCTCCAGGAAATGTTTGCCCTCAGTCTAAGCCTGCTACCCAAACCCCCCCGGAGGTTCTCAGGCCTGAGCCTGCTACGTCCTGTTGGAGCTACCCAAGTGCTACGTCTTCTGGGAATATATCCAGTGCCCGCTGTATTTTCCTGTTGTTGGTAGAATCTGAAATGCTTCATCCCTCTAGATTAGATCCTTCTCACTGCATTGGGGTTGACAAACCTGCACAGCTCATTTATGCTAACTGTGAGAAACAGCGGAAAATGACCATACTCTATTCTGCTACGTGTAATTGGCTTTTGCTATTTGAGAATAACAAATAGTTAGTGGACTCATTATGCAGACATTGTTGACATCCATCTTAATGTGGAAGGAAGTTGTTACAAAGGAACCTCTGCTTTGACCTATGATAACTCAGAGCAACCACCAATTCAAATGAACCAGATCTTTTACCTTCTGTAGACCCACCCAGTCTACAGTGCCTTTGCTTTGACTGCACTTCGCTGTTGTCCTCACACAAGAGGCCTTCACATGGCTTCGACATATAATCAACATAATCAGAAGTGAAACAGAGAATTACTTCTACTTTTATCAGGAAATTATCAACCAAATCTTGAGCCTGAGTTGTGAAATCCTCTAACTCCCTCAGATCCCTGTCTGGTTTTAAATATATTCACTCGATGCAGTTTACTCTCACACATAGATATGGTCAGAATCTGGGTTAAATCTGCTAGTGCAGATATTGTTAGAATTTCTGAAACTTGGGTAACAAATCTATGAACATATGATCTAGGGCAGTCAAATTATTAATAAATCACAGACATTTTAAAGCATTTTATTAATTTCTTAATAATCTCTTGCTTCTGTGACGTGTGTTTGAACATGATCACCTGGAAGACTGTTACCCCGCTCATCCCACGGACAATTATGGAAACAAATGAATCAATGATTACAACTTCACTCCTGTTGTATTTTTTAAGTGTAAATCGTTTTTCACAAAAAGCGGACTATTTAAAAGCGGTGCATCGCGTTGTCATGGTAACTGGCTGCCCTCTGCTCTCTCGCTGGAGGAAAACGATTGTCACGAGAAAATAAGCAAAGCATCATTTCAGAAGGAAAGCTCGTCTCTTCCCGCATGTTTTTGTTCAAATGTTGAAGCAAAAAGGAGTTTCAAAGAAACAAAGTCTAATTGGTTCAGTTGTCTCGATGTTTCTCGTCCTCCTTCTCTTCTCTCTTTCTTTTCTGTTTCATCTCAGGATTCAAAATGATCAAAGTCAGCCAACAGGTTAAAGGAAACTCTAAAAGGACTTATGCCTTTTTGACTGTCTTGCTGTGGTGATAAACTGTGGAGGAAAGTTTATCACCATACGAATTAGAATATTAAGAGGAAGTTGGTGGTCAGAAGTGTTCCTGTTGTTTTTTCATGTTTTTATTAGAGCACTTTGGACCTGATTAATGTATTTTTTCAATTGTTACAGATTTAAAAACAAAATCCCCCTTGGTGGTGTAAAAGCAAGGATGGAAGTCTGTTATCATAAAAAAACGTCATAAAGTCACTTTATAGATTTAACCTAACCTCACCACCAGAAATCTCAACAATCTGTGGAAGTTGTGGAAGGCGATGAAGTCTCTTTCTGTGAACAAGAGTTCATATTCTTTCTTATGTCATTATTAGAGACTCATGACGGAACTGAAATCTTGAACTGTTTTAACTAACATTTCTTATCAACCGGCTTCTTGTTTGATTCAGTAGCAACTTCTGCTACAAATCCTTGTACAACATCTTTACAGTTCTGTCGTGATTCTTTTAAAACATAACTTTGTGCCTTTGAGTCCCTGTGAAGTGCACAAAGCCCTCAAAGAGTTAGATCCAAGAGAGCCGCCTGGACCAGATTTGATTGAACCCTAGTTTTTCAAATTGGCTGCGGATTGCACAGCGCAGCCACTTTCAATTCTTTCTATCAATACAAAAGAAATCCCAACGGTTTGGAAATCAGCATGTGTGTTTCCTTTATGAAAGAGAGGTGATCCTACACTCTGGACAAATTACAGAGCAATATCAAATCTCTGTTTCTGCTAAAACACTAGAATCTCTTGTGTGTGACCAGTTAACAAAAGTTAACAATGTGACTGTTCTTTCTGAGTTTCAATCTGGTTTCTGATGTGTTTTATTGTTAAAAGAACTTGAAATGAGAATGGTTAAGCCTCTAACTAGTTCTCTGTTCTTTCTTTTTTAATTCTTGCAGTTTTGCAGAGTTTCTGAATTACTTCCCTTAAACTAAATAACGGTAAAGTATTTTTTTCTGTTTAAAATCAATAAAATAAACTAATAATAAAATTGCAAACTGATAACATGTCAAATGGCCACACGTTTGAAGATATGTTGTAAATCAGCTGCAATGGTGATTAAGTACAGCCAGTAAATCCATTTGATACTGAATGCTATCAACACCTAACAAACTAAGTGAACACCTTCTCCCATGAGTGTTAAATAATAGCTTTGGTGGAAGACAGCTTTGCTGAAATGAATGAGAATACAGAATATTATGAGGCCTTTCTGTTGCATGGAAACTACGCATTTTTGTTAAGAGTGTTTGCAAATGTTAAATGGAAAGATTTGAGTCAAATTTGTTGGACTAAAGAACGTGAAGGGGTTCTGGTTTTACCTTGAAACAACACATGCCTCTTCAGCGCTGTGACCTCATCCCCCTCCCCCATGTAGCTGTTTAAATGCAATAGTGGCTGCAGAGGCAGGTGTGGGCTGCAAGGGGGGTGTGCTGCATGAAAAAAGGTAGATTGTGCTTGTGTGTCACAGAGCATAGTGTTAGTGGAGGAGGAGACACAGGCCGTCTCTTTGAGGATTCGGCCTGCTTGCCTCACATCATTTTGCCTGGCGAGCTCTTTGAAGCTGTTCGATGACCGCACAGGGCAGCATCACTACAGGTGAAGGGAGGAGGGAGCGGCGCCATTGCTGATGGTGGGGTTCAGAAGCTTGTCAATTGTATACAGCTGTTCCTTTCATCTCCTCCCAGTAACATTCCTCATAACCCTTTCCCTCTTCTCCTCCAGCGCTCTCTTTCTACTCTTGCTAACATTACTCAGTTTATCCAATTTCAGTTCAACTCAAAAAGACGTTTTTAATTTTAGAGTAGAAATGAGAAAATGTAGAGATTGTTTTCTAAGATTCTTCAGAGAGTAAGTATAGGCTAGCTATGGTCAAGAAGGATCTCCTGTAGAGGTCAGAGTTGGAGCAGATCAGAAGTAGCCTCCGACTGAAAACTCTGCTGTCTCTTATGCAGAGAATGCTCAAAGTGTTCCACTTGATCAGTTCTTCATCCCCTAACAGGTAATGGAGATGTGATTACACTCGATCGAACAGACGAAAACATGGAACATCTTGCTGAAAACACTTAGAAAATGTAACTTCTCAAGAAGTACAATCTGCTTTGTCTCGTATTGAAAACAGTATCATTCTGGCATCATCATTCCAGCCAGTTGTCCAAGTTAATGCCAAGATATTCACATTCCTCCACCACTTCTTTAATGACAAAACAAGATTTAAGAAATTCTTATCCTAAAACCACAAAAAAGTTTCTTTTCCATTCTTGATCTGGACAGATCACTCAAGTGTGTAACAAGTGGGACTTCAATATTAGATGAATGTATTTATAGTGGTCACTGAACCTGATTCTACTTGTTCATCTGGATTTGTTAATTCTGTTTTGTTCCCCATTTAGTTTTGTATCTTACAACATAATTGCCAGATAATCAAATAAAAAACTAGAATTAGAAGTGAAGTAAACTAGAAATTTAAGCATTGTAGAGCGATTTATTTAGAACATTCCAGTTAAAAGCAGGTCAACATAAGCAAACAGTACACAAAATAAGGAATGCTTTCACTGAATGTCTATCTAATTATGAATAATATGTGAAAAAATAAACAATTCAAATTGATATCCAAAATAAAAAAACTCAACTGGGCTTTTGCCCATAGCAAACTAAACAGTATGGACATGTCATGAATCAAACTCTAACGACACCCAACAAGAAAGTAAAGTGAATGTGTAAATGAACTTTAATAAGCAGCAAACAAAATACATGAAAAAAAAACACAAAGAAGGACAAAGAGTGAACCTCTAAAACATGGGACAATTTTTAAAGCTGCCAGGCAGCCCTAACATGTTCAGGTGAGCTATTCTAATGATCCACCTGGATGTAACAAGAACAGAGGAAAATGGAGAGAAATCATCGCAGCACACCACCTAATGTGAAGGACAAACCTTTAAACCATTCAGAGGGTCTCTGATATCATCTTAAAGTTGCACACAGAGGGTTGCTGTCATCTGAAAGATGTTTAAAGTCTACACAATAGCTGATTTTTTTGTTAATAAATGTGTAAGAGACGTTGCATGAAGCAATTTTATACATCAATATTTGCAGCTTTGCAGGAAAACAGAAAACCACGACACTTGATAAGGAGTTGAAATGAAAAAATGCCCTTTAGTACACCATAAGAGTATGCTGCAGAGCTACTGGATAATCCCTTAGTCAGAGCACTGAAATACTTCACATTCCCCTCTGATCTCTACAACAATATACTCAGACTTGCATATGCCTTGATGTGTTGCTACACCAATTAGCAGCAATTAACACTCACCCACTGAGCACCTGCGGTTCTCAGCTTTGGCATCTGGGTTGCATTATTAGAAAGAAGTATGTTGTTGTTTCGTCAGATCAAGTGCTGGAATCATCCCAAAAGTCTTTTCTCTGTCCCATGGGAAAACTGAGCTTGAGGTTCAGCTGAAACATGCTTTCACTTATGTTGTCACAGGTAGGATGCCATGATTGACCTATTGATCCTTAATATTTAGTAAACTGTCCTGTTATTCAAAGACCAACTACAAAGAAAACACAGATCTATACTTTCAGAAGACAGAGGCAGCACTTTGGTGCCCTTTGATAGTCAAGTAGATGTAAATGATTTTTTTGCATTGAGTTTCTTGAGTACCCTGGACCGGCTGAAAGACTGCTCTGTACAAACATGCTGAACAGCTGTTATTATAGCAGTGACGTCTGGCTCACCACACAGAGCAAGGTATCGATTCACTGCCGCTGAGGATGCAAAGCAGCTTTCTGAAGGAGACACTAGAAAGATGCCATACACAACTCAGAGAAAACAGAGCAGCTCATGGAAGCAAGGCGGAGAGCTTAAAAGTGTGGTGGAGAATACTGACTTGGAATCAATGAATTTCAGATTGCATTGGGGAAGATTAATGAGGCCAAGGTGTGATTTGAGATTTAGGACAATAATAGCTTTGTACCTAAAAGCTTTTAAAAAGGTTTTAAAAATATTTCTGTATATTTATAGAACAAAGTTTAATTTCTATTGAATTTAAAATGAAGACGTGTGCTACCAATATTTCATACAAGTGCCATCAACTTACAGTAAAATATAACGAGCAGTTAAATCTAAACAAATTCTGTGAATCAACCACTCGAATATAAAAAAACCAAAAAGATCTCAACATCATCTTTTAAATGGGAACGGGATATTTTTCATGACTTTTATCGAACAGTTTTTTGGTCTTGTTGGTGTGAAAGATGAAATGAAAATACCAGTTTATCTTTCTGTTATAACTCTACATAAGCTGAAGGCTGAAAAACATTTTTAAAACAGTTTAATATACACTTTTATGACCTGAAAAACAGACGGTAAAAAAAGGTGGATATAGATCGTCAAATGACCCTTTAGTTTGTATTGGGCTGACATGCCAAAACCATGCCAGTATTTCCCAACACTGGCCAGATGTGTGTGAATAGCAGGGCTCTTGAGTGCCACCAATTTGGTTACATGTACAGCTGGATTTTTCTATGGTGCGCCTAAAAAAAAATCCATGGTCGCATTGGTGTGCTCAGCCTTTCTGTGGGGATAAAGCATCTCTGCGACCCTGAAAGTCTCATTCCTGAATGTGTGTGCAGATGTAACATACCTCAAATAAGAACTATTGTTTTTTTTTATTATTAGTATGCATGTCTGAGCCGTTCATTTTGGGTTCGTACACACGCATTCTGTGCACACGCGCCTGATGTTGACAACAGTTTGAGCAAATGAAAAAAATCAGTTGAAACCCTTTAACACCAGTGTTTACATTCTTTCTTCTACCGTAACTTTCCAAGCGTTCACACAATGAACGTAACTGAAGTGGAATGAACAAGTTTTGTGCTGATATGCAGCACTGTGCAGTTGTGAAGAGTTTGCCTAATCCACGTTTGTCATCAGATACTGCAGCGGAGAAAAGCCGCTTTCCGTCGCAGCACTTCACGTTAGTATTTTGTTGCATATCGGTGTAAAGCCAGAAAGAAAAACTGCTTTTCTCCACGTCAGAATCAGTTGATTGATCGTGTGAACGGTTGAAGATTTACGGCATGTCAAAAAGCCAGTTACTTAGGTATCACTGCTACCTTATTGGTGTTAAAGGGTTTACTACGGTGGCCCTGAAGGTTAAATCACAATCACAAATCCATCAACGCAAAACATTATAAAAATCATAATGAAATTGAATGAGCAAAAACAAATAATAAAAAATAACAAAAAGTTTTACAAATCAAAACAAAATTCCTCAAACAAAAACAACTGTCAGGAGTCAGCGCTCTGTCCCCCCTCTGGTCACCGGCACAGCCATCCCCAAAGTACTGACAGGACTTCATCACCCAGCAACCCCAGCGCACAGTCTCTGATGCCTCCCTACCTGACTCTCATCAGTCAATAAGCCACAATCCTTCGCACTGAAAGAGCAAAAGAGCTCACAAAAATAATTCATATTTCATAAAAAAATGTTTTTTTTTTGTGTGCCAAAAGTAACAGGTTATCATATATATGCATATAGTTGAGTCTGAATGTCTAAAGAAATGGACAATTTAGGCCCTTTAAAGGTAATACTTTGTTCCTAATATTTTCACTTTTTGAATTTCTAAGTCAAAGCTTCTCCCTGCAGAGAGAACGCGAGGAAGGTGTTCAATTACAACAACAAATCAGCTGGGACTGTGTTTCACACCTTGTCCCCTCATATTGTCAACCGCTGAAATATACAAATGTGCAGGTGGTGGCTCCATTTGTGCCAATCATTGCCATGTAATTATCAATTCTGGCATGAAATTGAAGTGCAAAAGAGAAACAGTCAGAGCTCAACCAAACTGGACTTCAGTGTAATCTGTTAAACTCTTTCTCTGCCATCACTCGTGTGGTTGCTACTGTTTTATATTTCAGATTTTCAACACTTAATTTACATTTAGGAGAGAACACAAACAGTTTCCTTTTATAAGGTGGTTGAACAATGACCTAAGATTGTTCATTAAATATTTTGGATAACATCTGATGTATAATATGTAGTTAGATTGTTTTCACTTTGGCTGTATGCCACACTGCATCAGCGATAAAGACAGGCTGGCAGTGGAGCAGGTCTGCGCCAAATCTGTAGAGATTGCTTTAATGTGTAGGACTACTGGTTTCAGGATGGATGAACTGAATGTTCAACAATTTTAGAGGACTTTTTTGTTTCTTTCTTTTTCTTTTAAGGACACAAACGCTTCTGATTCTTTCTAAGAAATTATATGAAGTAACATTCCTAGTTGAAAAGATTTGATTCATTGTAATCAAATGATTTATGATCAGTTTTTTTTCTTGTGGAGGAGAGTGGAAATTGTTAAACAGAAGGTGAGGCAGGGTGAGTAGAATATGTTTATAAAATCAAAAATGTCCTCTTTGCTTAAAACTTGAATTAAATAGGGGTCAGTTTATATAAAAAAGCTATACTTGGTTTGATTGGGAACAGCTTCGCATTGACGTGCCTAATGTGTGACTTATTATTGGTAGATTACATGTCCTGAGCATTTTTACTCTCAATAACATGATATAAGCTTCATCCAGGGGCTCGGGTTGTTTGCTGTGTTCTGAAAGAGGCCCCCACTGGGCTATAATCTGATCAATGTTGTGAAAACAATTTTGATAAAGCTGAGAAATTACACCGACAAGGCACCCCGTCGCCCATTAGATTTGAAACCAATGCCACGCAGGCCGAGGCTAATGACTTGGGTACTATCGCTTGGCTGAGAAAATAGACTTTAATATTACTTAAGGGAGCCCTTAATATTGAATGGATTGTGAGCCAATGTAATTAGCTGCAGTTAAATACCATACAGCTTACAGTATCATTTCTCTGAAAGAGTGACAAATATTGGGCTTTTAACAAAGATTACTGTTTGAACAGATGAATATGGGACATTGTTTTTCTTGGCCTTGATAGATGTCTTCTTTCTTTACCTTCATTTAAAGATGTGGTTGGGATGCATTTAGTTTACGCAATCAAAGAACCTTCAACTCCAACATATAGGAAAACTTATAATTACAATTAAGTCAACTTAGTAGAGTAAATGCCTCATCACAGAACCAATCAAAATATTTTAACTGTGCTTTTTGATTTTTCTTTTAAAAATAAAACAAGATTCTTAATAATCTAAAACAGTAAACTGTCCTCCATTCATTATACAATGTTTAATACAATATAAAGAATCTATGTTGTTTCAGGCAATTCAGCTTTATTGAAACCAAGTCATTCCAATGAGCTCAGATGACTGTATTTTAATATTAGTCTAGAAGTGACCAGCTGACGATACTGACATTTTTCTGGAATTTTCCCTGTTCTAAGCCATGGAAAAGAAGATTGATCTCTTTAAATAGATAAAGAGTGAAGAACCTCCAGCAGAAGGAGATGCATTAATGGTGACCATTGTCTTTGAGGTCAGAGAGCAGGAGAGAAAGACAAGTGTTGAACATCATCATAGAATTGGTGAAACTTGACCAATTTGTTACTGCAGCTTTTAAAAATATAAAGTTCTTTGAAGTGAAATATGTTAAATTGCCTTACTTTTCCTCTCCCTCACCTGGTTAATCAGTCTAAATCAAAAGGATGTAAAATAGATTTCCTCAACATGAATGCATTAACAAAGCCATATTTTTCATTCTCAGCTCAGGTCAAACTTGGCAACAGAAAGTGAAGGCTTGGTTTAACTGTATGTGAACGCCACGGCCAGCTCTTCACATTTGTTATTATGGAGCATGGAACACATCCACCTGCACTGGTACCTTTTTGTTTACAAATTGGTTCTCCATCTGGTACATTGACTGTATATAAAGACCTGAACAGAGCAGCTGTGACATCACCCATAGCAAAGGCCTTACCTCCAGCACCAGGAAAATTAGACCATTCAATCGCCATTCTTCTGAAATACGGACGTCGCCATGTTGGAGCCAAATGACAGCGAATGGTTCAAGTCAATCTGAGTCAATATTCCATGGTCAGTGGTAGGGGTAACAAATTACTGTAATTTAATTACTTTTCAGTAACACAGTAACATAACGTATTACAGTTCAAATTTCTGTAATTAGTTATAGTTACTGGAAACCACTCTAAAGCCGCTCTTTGGTGAGAAAGACAAGAGTCCGCTCCTTCCTGGGACTCTGAGACGATTATTTCTATATTAACTCGCCCTTTCCTTCTTTATTTTTCTCTCTAACCTGCACGCCACTGATCAATATGAGTTTGCGCTCAATGCGCTCCACGGGGGCGGGGAGGTTGGGGGGTCTGCAAAGTTTGGTAGACCTGCAGCCATGCAGAACTGTGCACAAAAGACAGAAGCACAGAGAGAGAGAGAGACGACATGAATCTAGAGATGAATCTAGAGATGAATCTAGAGATGAATCTAAAGATGAATATAGAGATGAATATAGAGATGAATTTAGAGATGAATCTAGAGATGAATATAGACATGAATAAAGAGATGAATCTAGACATGAATCTAGAGATGAATCTAAAGATGAATCTAGAGATGAATCTAAAGATGAATCTAGAGATGAATCTAAAGATGAATATAGAGATGAATATAGAGATGAATATAGAGATGAATAAAGAGATGAAT
>BSAI01000085.1:989301-1032699 GCA_036245035.1 Adrianichthys oophorus | reverse complement strand
TTGACAAGGTCGGTACACCAAACTTTAGTGCTGGTGCACCTAAGAAAAAAGTTAGGCGCACCGGTGCAGCCAGTGCAAACATTTAGTCTTGAGCCGTGATAGAAAATCGTGCAAAAAAAATCTAAAGAGAATAAAAAGCATAAAACTATTTCAAAACAATTAAAAACAGAGATTAAAACCAGCATAATAAAAGGGCCAGGCTGCTGCTAAAACGCTGTAATGGAGGAACATCTTTTATAGAACTCTCCAAGAGTGTGACCTCTGTGATTACTGGTGGCAACTGATTCCTGTCTATAGAAGTGCCCTTTATCATAAAATGATTACATATGACACCATAAGTATGGATATAACATTGTAGGAAGTATTGTACAACATATGGTGTTTTTTCTGTAAAATTTGATCACTGTATGACAGTCTCAAGAAAACACTTTCTCATTCCATTGTACGGCTGTAGAGCGAACATATGAGAGATGCTGGATGGCAGGTAATCTGGACAGGTTTGTAAGGTGCATGTTTTTATAATAATTGAAACCTACTGTCATGCCATTGTATGGGGGGGGGGGCACTTTGTGAACACCTGAAGACAAAAACAGCAGGCACAGGTTCATAGTTAGCCATCTGCAGAAGGAGCAGCAGCTGAATGCTGGGGAGCTTTCTCAGTTGCAGTGCTTCATATTTGCTGAAAGAGTTTCTAGTGTTTGGAGCAAGGAATACATTGTGACATGTAAAACATCATCCCTAAAAGTCTAGTTGAGTTTTTGAAGTGATTGCAAATTACTGATGGTTGCAAGTGACTTTTTGAAACTACTTTTTACTTGTAAGGTCAGATTTTTAGAAGTATAAGAGAAAATGTAACAATGTGATTGTAAAGCTTGCTGGTGACACAATGACTTCCTGAGTACTTAATGGTCACATGTAATGAAACAAACTGCTTGTCATTACTTTACCAGTTTGTTAAAATTGTAGATTACAAACAAGCAAGCAACACTTGAGAGCATCCAAGTAGAACCATTGTATCAATCAACAATTAAAGCACAATTTTCCTTCTAATATTGACTGTAATTATACAATTGATCATACAATTTATTTTGGTTTGCATCAAATGAAAGCTGAAAGAAACATTACCAAGCTTGTTTGTTTTTTATTATGGAATATTAGAGCTGTTGCACAACAGTGGTCTTAAATGAGCACAACATGGTGTGAAAATAGATTTTAAATCTCAGACTAATGACTTTGAAATTCATAACTTGGCTGGCAGACAATATCCATGACTGCATGACGAGTTCAGCTCGGTACAATCTTATTTGTGAAATCGGAACCTCTTTAGAAAATCTGCATGCGGCAGAAAGGTAACGACTTTACAGCGAACAAAGAAACTAGCTCCTGATCACATTTTTTTTCCTTTAAGTAGGAAGAAGCCTTGAACATTAGGGGTCTGCTTTCTGCCCCCATCAGGAATTGCAAACAGGTAATGAGAAAGCATATTGAGAATATTACTCATCAGACACTGCTAGTGGGTGGTGAAACACTTAGTGTGTGGCATGAAGTATTATTTGTAGTTCTGACAAAGCAGGTTGAACATCATTACCACAAAAGTACCCCCTCCCACACCCACACACGCATGCACACACGGCAACAAACCGACACACACTCAGAGGGACGCATAGGAGCTGTGGAAGCGAAGACCAAAAAGCTGATTTTCATAGTGCATCTTCTTGTACTTGGCAGACTGTGTTACACATAAAACCCATTTGCGAATGCATTGTGTTCGGCTGGATTAATTAACACTTACAATGTATTGAGGAATCAGGCGAGTTGGGCTCGTGTTATAATAGGGGAGCGTTTTGGCTTGCAATGCTGGACAAAGAGTTTACCTCAGGGGTGTGTGTGTGTGTGTGTGTGTGTGCGCGCGCGTGGGAGATGACAGCCTACTGCAGTACATTGTATGCTATCATGCTGAAACATATGGACAGACAGGCTCTTTGTAAGTACTGTAAGGGCACGTTTGACAAGGTTTGATACAGAGGGAGAGACAAACACAAAAGCACTATCCTGCTCATTCAGAGCCAGCCTGTCAGTCTGTCAGTGTTCTGTTTGCATGTCACTCTGGGTGAGTGGGTGAATCTGTTTCAGTCAAGAAACATGTGGACATCACTTTGTGTAAGAGAGTAGGTCCAAACTTGTCCATGGTTCTCTTTCACTCCTCCCGTACATTAGCGTTCAGACATAGTGTCCAACTTTTGGTATGCTTTACATAATATATTTACAGAATGAACATATGGCTTAACAGTAAAAAGAAAGAACTATATTTAATGAACTTCTTTGTATTTTTGCAGTTCAATCACTAACTGGGTGATCACATTGATAGAGAAGTGAGGTCACTTGCAGTTCCTTGGTGACTCCTATGGGTGTCCCTCTTTTTCTTCAGAAGTCACTGTGACAGTTGCAGCTGTGCTCCGCTCAGTATGTGCACCCTTCGCTTTAGAGCAGGAAGGCAAATAGTCTGTGCAAAATGAACACAAACATTACACAATGCAAGGGTGCAATTAAAAAAAAAGAAAAAAGGAAAGATTATGGACACATTAAACGCAATCAACATTTAAGTGAATAAGGGCAAACAATAACACCTAAGTGTGTGATACGAAAAAAATCTATTTCGGCAACGTGGACCAAGCCTCTCCTCCAATTTTCTAAACCTCCTTTAGCTCCTTTAAATTACAGCTGCATTGTTTGTTTAAAAGCATATCAAATTAGATAAGTTATCAGCTCAAAAATAGGACTTTAATGAAAGAACGACAACAAAAATACACAAACATGATATAACCCTACAATGGGAAACGATGCCACAGACTACTACATCCATGCATTGTTTGTAGTTTATTCAGTTGAATTTTCCGTGGCTTATTTTGCAAAAATGAAGAGCACTTTGGGGGCATGAGTCTTGAAACGCTGCAGGCTTCTCTGCTCAAATTTGTGTGCTTGCTATGTTTTAGAAACACACACACTTTGGTGAGTCTTGTCTGTACACACAAACACAGTTTGTCTCTAGTTGACATAAAGGAACATTCTATAGAATAGTTTTCCTTCGTGATCAATCTTGTAAAAGTTGCTGCAATCACGGCTAACGTGGTATCAAGAAAAAAGGAAAGGCTGCAATGTGAAGCTTTAATTATTACTGCCTCCATACAAAAAGATCAAATAAAAAGGCATTTCGTGAATGACTTTCTGAAAAGAAATTGTTGACTTTTTGTAAAGCACATTACAGTTTTGCAGTGAAAGAAATGTCTTAAAAAAATCCTTTTGAGATTTCTAGTGTGATCCGACTTTGACAAAATGACACTGCTGTAATGAGAAGCAGCACCTTCATGAAAGTGGATGCTTGTTTTTTTTTTTTTAACAAAATGTATCTCCTTACATTAATAAGATGACAAAATATTGGTCTCTTTCATATTGGTCTCATTGAATCACTCAAATGTTAACTTATTTTTACATCTGACCCATTTCCTATTAATAAAAAAGCTGTTGTGAAGACATTCAGCTGAAAGAAGCCGCATTAGAAAAGCCCTGCAGGTGATAGAAATACTCCACCTTTAAAAGTACTAGTAAATTTATTTATTTGACCACGATGAGTGTTGACTCACACATTTTAGAGCGCACATTCCTTTTATTGGGGGGTTTTGAAAACTAATGTTTTTAAAACCTGACAGTCAAAGCAGGAACAACTGCTCCAGATTTTAGGACAAAGTAAAAATGCTTCTGAAACTGGCAAGCCCACTCATCATTCCCCCATCCCATTATAATGTATCTCACAACACATGCACCTATATCTTTGGCTACATCTGGGGATATAATGCAAAAATATCCATCTATTTACTTTGTAAAATGTCTTAATTACTTGTACCTCCTGTATGATCTCAAGAAGTCTTCTACCCCACATTCACATTACATATTATGTTGAAAGAGTAAATGTTCACTTTTGAATTCTACATTTGCTGGTTAGATGTCAAATGACATTTTATTAGCTGGGTTTCTTATCAAACTCAAAACTTTATTGATAAAAGTGTTTTTCATACAAAGCACAGCTCTTACAATGTGCTTTACAATGAAAAGCAAAAACAGGCACAGAAATTACCCCCCCATGACCCCACACACAATGAAAACTTCTTTAAAAGAAACCTTAAGCTTGGCTCTGCTGTGAGGAAACAGTATATTGGGAATCTCATCACACCAGGAGCCAGCTCAGCCACAGGAACATCGCCAGTGCCCACCATGACCGACAGCAACGGGGTCCACTCCACAGCCGTGATGCTGGCACATCCTGGCACAGTGTATCTGCACAGCAAACACTGGGGCTAAAATCATAGTGAGATGTTAAAATTCAATGCATAACATAACTGCCCTTCTGCAGTTCAGGCTCCACAGCTCTGGTTAGTAGAACTAAGCCTGGAAGTGCTTTAAAATGTAGGAATTTAAAAAGCATTCAATCGTTTCAGATTAGTTACATGTTTTCAGGACACGTCAAAAAATACACTTTTAAGGTTCTTCTTTAAAATTGAAAGTACAAAACGACGTTGAAGAGCTTATGGTTAAAGTCAGGGCAGTTCTTTGTAATTTATTATTTGTCAAGCCAATGAAATGTATTTGTTAAGGCACTCTGTCGGACGACTAACATTGTTCTGGTGGGGGAAGCTGCAGTTTAAAGGAACTTGCAGTTTTTTGGTTTTAGTTTTGCATCTTCTATCTTCAAATATCTTTCATATTCTATTCACAGGTCACTACTTTACTAAGGACCACATCTCACAGTGGAGTGCATTAGGATAGACTTGTTTGCAAACAAGCTAGCTCCCATAGATACAGAAGTTTCTAATAAAAAAGACATGAAAACAAGTGTGGTTGGTTGTTCTGGTTATCATGTGTTTGATTTCCTAGAGAAAAATGTATGTTCCCTACTGGCTTTTGTTTTACTTGTTAATTATAAGACACAATAGATCTTTAGTTAAACACCTAAAACTTCTAATAGTAGAGTTCTAATCTTAATGCAAGCAGTGCAGTTTAAAAGTAGACCAAAAAAAAGAAGATTTTCTGGGAGGTTTCTGAATTGTGTCACACATTGGTATATGACACTATGCATGTTTGGGACAACAAAAAACAGTGACTAATTGTGCCAACAAGTGCACTGCCAGCGTGGCCGGAGGATAAAAGGAAATTTTGTGCACAAATGCACCAACACCAGGAGACAAGCTGGGGATAAAGAAGCAAAAAACAACACGCTAATCTCAAAGCCCTGCTTGGGCTGTGTAATTTCATTTCATGAGAATAACTAAATGGTTCATTTTAAGTGAAAGAATTTAAGCTACAGTGGAAATTTAAAGTAGAAATACTGTTCCACAACCATCCTTAGTACACGTATTTAAAAAAAAAGGTTAAAATCTGCTTGCTGAAATATAGAGTGCAGCTTCTTGCCCTTAATTTTCTAGAGCTGACCAAGAACTCCAAAGATGCCAAAGAGTCTGGATTCCAGCAGGACTGCTGAGGAAAAAACTCTCCATGTTTTGCTCCACGCTTGAAAGAAAAGCTCCTTTGAAATCAAATTCTTTGGCTGTTTGTGAGAAAGTTTTGAATGCCAAACATTTCAGACAACGTCCTCCACAAACTCTTAAAGAATTTTAATCAGAGCTGAACATTTGTCTCATTTGAAAAAGATTTTTCACATTCTTTGATTTGTGCTTCCTGACTTGTTCACTCAGTGGGGTTGGAACGCTATAGCTGCTTAACTAAATACACTACAACCACAAAGGGAAGTCAAGAAGGTTTGTTTTTTTAAAGATCTGCATCCATGTTGGTTCCATCCACTGACTCTGGGGGGTGATTTAGTCTTTGCATGATCAAACTGGAACCATATAAAAGCAGCAGCTTTTTCAGTAACACCAATAAATTATTATAATACAGTGCAGAGTACAGCACTTGAAAACCATCACCAGTGTTACTGATGTTGTGATCCAAAATGTAAAAAAAAAAAAAAAAAAAAGAAAAAACTGAAAATTCTCAAATCGGTAAAGTGCAAATCATTTATAAATTTGTTTTCTCAAAACCATATAAATGAACCTAAGATTCAAAGCAGGTCAGCTATTTATCAGCAGGAGTTACAGACTGTAAATACTGGTGTAAAAGTGCTAGTTTGTCCTCATGCAGCGCTACACACACATACACTGGATGTTTAAACTGACCTTGTGGTTTCCACTCTTCACATGCTCTTCATCACTTCTCTTAGCTTGTTTTCTCCTCTAAAAATGTGTTAAATAAAACATTAGAAATGTTGTTATGTTTATCCTTTCGATCCCAACAAGAATTACCTTGTTTTGCATTTTTCATTTTCTGTCACATCAGTGTTGTTTCTGTACTCACTTACATGTACTCCACATGGCGTGTTTAGATCTTTGTATACACATTCAAAATGGTAAATTTGGTTGAGGAAAATCTATTTATGTTACTCAAAAAAAACTTTTTTTTGTTCTTTTGTGCATTCTTATTTGTTATTTTCATATTTTTTGACCCTGTTATTTTTTTTTATTTGAATAATGTAACCACCTTTATATTTTTTATATCTTTACATAAAATAACAAGCCTCTGCTAGTGAATAGATATAAAAACTGCTCTATATTGAAATAGTCTTCACACCTGGAGAGACAAAGAGAGACCAAAAGGAGGTATGGGGGCTGATTAAACTGAAGAAATGAAAAAGAGAGGGGTGACTTGAGAGAGAGTGTGAAATAGAAATAGAGATAGAAGTGGGGGAGCCAGCACAAAGCACATAGCTGCAGGAGAGGTTTAGGCTTGAGACGCCCATGTCAAAATGCAAGGCAGTCTTAGCTGCTCCCTTTATCTCTCTTTTGCCTCTACCACTTCTATCTCCGTCCTTTCTGTCTTGCTCTTCCTTTGGTTCCATTCTATTTGCATTCAAGTCCTCCGCTCTGTCTCCATGCCTCACCCCTCCTTCAGCTCTCTTTGTTTTCAGCTTCTTTCTCCTGCAGTGCCTTATTTTCACACAAGCACACGAGTATGAAGACAACATTGCCACTGAGAGGCCTAGTGCACATCCTGTCCAATCTGTGTCTGTCTACACACGGCTCACACCCCCCACCCCCACACACAGAAAACACTTTAGCATGGAAATTGAAATAATGATAATCTATCCCTCAGTCTGCACCAAAGTATTGCCACTTGAAAAAATTGCCGGCAGGCAAAAAACGGATACGTGAAACAGATGGATTGAGAAGGAAGAGGGCGGTTTGTGCCTGTGTCCGTCCTTTCAGCTTCCACTGGCCTGCCTCACTTTCTATGTTAGGTGTAGCTTTAAGGTAGTGCGTGTGTGTGCCAAGTGAGAGTCGCCTATTTGAGCTGTTGACATGTCTTTATTGTGTTTTGGTGTTGTGTACGTTTGAGAATACAGCTTTGTGTTGCAGTTGTTGCTGTTCTTCTTCAATTCACACTAGTGGTGTTGTAGCTGAACACTAGTTCTGTTTTACAGTCTGACATCAGACACTAGTTGAGACCAGGTGAGTATCTTGATTTAATTGTTTCTGTGTGTTTTAAACAAGAATGTACAGTATGAACAGAACTATCAAAACGTACTGAAGTGCTGAAGTCATCAAATAATGTGAGTTTTGTTCCACGTGAAATTTTCTAAAACACTGAGTGTTGAGACGAAGAAAGACAACATCAGGAAGCCTTACTTTTATATTGTGTGGGGATTTTTTAATCTAATAAAAGGAGAAAAATAATTTCAATTTGACACAAGGGCTCTAGAAAAACAAGGACTCCTCTCACCCAGTTCACTGAAGGCAGAGGCCTGTCCTGTTGATAGGATTACTAAAGTACATCCACCATCACCCACAGATCAGCAGGAGAAACCCATCAGTCAAACCGTGGCAGAGAGAGGGACCTCTCCCTTTAGGTTGAAATCATTTCTTCCCTTCTTGCATTGCAATGCTGCAACAGTGAAATACTCCAAAAATATCATTTCCAAGTGTTTTTTAATAGAAACACATTTTTGATCCAAAAAATATTTCAAGTGTGACTTGAATTGCTCAATAAAAGTAATTAGGCCAACAGAAATCCTGGAATAAAATTACTGTCTGGTTACAGCATTGAACATCCCTCATCCGATTATCATTTTTTCCAGAAGAGAATCTCCGTGGCCCGGTACGCATTTTTTCCTTTTTCAATATAGTTACTTTTGAAACCTTTTTGTACATGAAAATATAAAACAATGAAATAAGTTTCAGTATCACTCTGCTCTGTATCTTATTCTGAATAAAAATAAAGCCAAAGTATGAGTGTAGAAAAAATGTGCCTTTCTAAAACAGGAAAAAAACGGTATAATTCAGAACATGATGGTAAAAGTGCAATCTAAGCTAAAAGCTGAGCTGGTCACATTTATAGATGACAGATTTTTTGGTTCTATTTTGAAAGCTGAATAACTAGGGGAAGATGACCTTTTGACTTTGTGGAATGCACCTGTTATATCATTGTAGACTCCACTTCAACAGAATATATATATTTATAGATTTTGATGTAACAGCTACAGCTAAATTGTTGTGTTTTATGTGCACACCAACACACTGGTGGAGGTTCGTTTCTTTTTCTGTTGGGGTTTGTGTGCACACAGGTCAGTTAACACCATATGGAGGGAGATATAATTAGTGTTTAATCAGCTCAGTGTTTTGACTGCAGTTGTTTCACAGTTCAGTAATTGTTTGAAATGGCAATGCTGCTAGCTAGTGACCCCCCACAGGGCAGCAGGTGAGGAAGGCAGCAGGGTGCCATCTGCACAGGTGCACACACACACACACACACACACACACAGACACAACATCCACACCTAGTCACAATGACACAAGGCCACATGTTAGGGTGGCTGCAGGGTAAGGACGTACCTGCAGATGTAATGTCACCTAGACCATGACTGACCTGTTGTTAATCATTCCCTTTAACAGAGTTTATTTTGAAACATCATTAGAGAAAATTCCATTTTTATTAACAAGCTAAGCGAGACTAGCTCATAGTCCGCCGTCTTTCTTTGTCACACCAGCACCACAGAAGACTCGCCTGCCTCTGAGGGACGAGATCACAGATGTTTGACATGTTTTCCCATTTACTTCAGTGCAATTTACCCTTTAACACTGGAGCTGTTGTCGGCGACAGCAACATGACACGCTATTTTAATTAGGTTACTCTTCGACCGTTTACGCCGAATAACATCATTCCAATGGATTCTGCTGAGAGTGATGGAAAGAGTTGCTGGAGCTAAAGCTCAAGTGTTGCAGGGTTAAACCCAACAATAAGACTGTGTGGTACACTGAACACACCGTATATCTCCCAATAGTAGCCGGGGCGTTTATTTAAAAAAAAATGTCGGCCGACCCGGTGTTTATTAGAGACGAGCGTCTATTGGAGACCAGCGTTTATTCCATCACAGACAGAATGGTGATGGTTAATGGGTTCATTTGAAATTCAGTCTCAAAATGCAGACAACACCAGATGAACATTTCAGGATTCATTGAAATGATGAGAACATTTTATTTCTGTTCTGATTCACACTGGCTGTGAACGGTTCTTTTCTCTTTGGGTTGTTTGTCTCCGTATCAAAAATCCTCTTTGCTTTCATGTCGATCATTTTCCTGGAGATGTGCACACCTTTTCCTTTGCTCAGTTAGAGACCGGCCATTATTGGAAGATTTACGGTACACTGCTGTTTGTGGGAAAACTTCATTTTCATCAAGTAGGATGAAGAAAGGAGACTGCCCTCATTTTTGGTCTTGGCAGTAAATGGCACAATTGACTACCAACTTTGTGAACTCTGGTTAGGGTTTTGATGTGATTTTGAGTTTCAGCTTCGTGATCAACAGCTGTTTTCAGTTTTGTTAATGACCTTCACTCTATTCAAGTGTCTGGTTTTCAGTTCATCCTTGTCAGGTCATCTGTTCTGCTCTGACACCTTATTGTGTCTCCCATGGTTTTTGTCATGTTTCAGTTTGTTTATTAAATGTTTAAGTTTCCACCACCAAGGCTGGTCTCCTGCATTCTGGGTCCTTCACCACCACTTCTGTGACAAAATGGCATTATGGAGACTGGTCAACTCAAGGGATTTTTAGGCAGGACTAGATGTAATCGCATCTCTCCACCCTCTTGTCTCCTTCTGTAGAGGATGTCATTTCTCAACTCAAGGTGGTTAAACTCCCGAAACAACAGTGAAAGTTCAGGGAGCTCATGTTTGGCTGTGGGAGGAACTTGTTCTCCCATCTCTAACTGATGTATGACTTCTCTAATTGAAGGGTCAGATCTTTGTTTTGCCTTGAGTTCTTCAGCAGACAGGGATGGAGCAACAAGCAGCTCATGGTGACTCGGTGTAGTTGTCCGGGATGGCCTTGGCAGACATACTGCGACTCAGGGACTGTGATGGGAAAAAGGTTTGGAGAAGTGGACAGAAAGCTGGTTCTTGCCAAACAGCTCTGACAGATGGCTGTTACAACTTCAGGCGCAACCTCATATCTGAGTTCACTGCTATGTTCTTGAGTGAACTGCCAGATGAGATCATTATCAGAAGTTGTGTTTGGTAAAGACTCATGTAGACGTCGAGACGGCACGTCTGCATCTAGGTTTTGTTTGCCAGCACAGTACTGGAGTGGAAAGTTATAGGTGGAAAGTGCAGCAAGCCAACGAAACTAGCCGAGTCCAACTCAGCTGACATGATACGTTAATGGATTGTTGTCTGTGATAACCACAAGAGTAGCTCCATGCAGATAATTGTGAAACTTCTCTGTTATGGACCAGAAACTCCAGTTTATGTGCTGGATACCATGCTTTGCTGGACGAAAGCCCATGGCTGGCTTGAGCGATGTCCCTCAGATGATTGTCCTGCTCCTGATACAGAGCAGCACCAAGCCACCCTTTTAAGCAACACATATGCTACAGGCACAACACTGGTTGTTTTCTGACAACAACACCCCCCCCCCCCACACACACACACTGTCAGAAGATTGTCTAAGTGAATAGGTTAGATCACATGATGCGCTGAAAGTGTGAGTGCGAATGTTTTTGATTTTGGTGTTCGTTGGTTTGACTGGTTAACATCTGCTGGGATCAGCCTCAGGCCGGCTGTGTGTGGGGGATGTGTGAACAGGTGGAATTAGAGTCATTTTTGGGAGGTTTGGCCATTTGAAAATTATCCTGAAATTATCTTTAAGTATTGAACCTTTGGCGTCCTAATAGGATTAGGAAAAAGTAAAAGATCTTTAAACCACAGAGTTGAAGCCTGTACACGTGTTTTGCAGAGAAATCAGTGTATGTCAGATCTCATCCAAGACTGAAGAGCTGCATCAACAAGGCTGTCATTCATAAATATTCATTATTTGACATTATGTGTAGATGGAAATAGGCTATATCTAGGATTATTTGATTAAGAATGGAATTTGCTCTCATGATTTAGCACCTCAGTTTACATGTGCAGCCAGCTGTTTACACAAAGAGGCATGACCCAAGCACGAGAGAAAGATTTAATTATTTATAGACTGAAAATTGGTGTAAAAAAAGAGGGGGGGGGGGGGGGGGGGGTCACAAGAGAACAAACGGTAAAGAAGATTAAAAGCTTATGTGCAATCTAGAATTTGTGTTCACCTTTAAATACGTGTCTAATGTGAGGCTTTTGAGCTTTTTTACATTTCTAAAAATGTTTTACTTTAGATTTACTGTATTGGAGTCACAACAATGCAAAAAGGTGTAACATTTTTGTGTTAAACCTTTTCGACTTTTGACTTATTTTTGTCAGTCAAAAGGAAAAAAGTGACACTCACTTATAGAATCGTTACACATAGATTAAAATATTCTATCCCTTTTTTATATTTGGATAATCGTAGCTTACAAAAAAATAAAATCAAAAATTGTGTTTTCTGAGTTCTTCATGCTACCTTCTGATGACAAGCTATTCTGATTTTATTTTCCCACACTGCCAAAAATGTCCAAAGCTGCCTCCTTGACCTCTAGATGATCTTCCTTTTTTCAATTGATATCTAAAACTGTGAGATATTGAGAGCCAGACGTTTGCTTCTGTCTCGTGTTTTTTGGCATCCCCCTTAAGATGTGGCCGCTCCTCTCTACGCCCCTCCACGGGCATGGACAACCTAAAAATCTGCAGCACCCGCACAGGTCAGTCCCATACGAGTGCATGTGTCTAGGGCTATGCTGTGCCGCTTTGGTCTTTGCATTTTCAACATCATTTAAAAGCAGCAGCTTAAGTACCAAACACGGCAGAGCTTTAGGTCAAAAGCCACAATGCAAATGTGTTTTCCCTATGCATATTTTAAAACTTTTTTTAAATGCTTAAAATGTGTTTGTGACAAAAAAAAATCCCCTCACTTTATAAAGAAAAAAAACCAAGGTTAAAGCTTAAAGATAAGGATGCATGTATTTTTAAAAGTGGTTAAATAGTTCATTTTTAAACAGAGTAAAGGTTACCCAGTCAGGCCTGTAGTGACTGATTTATACGATGAGTTTTTGCTGCTACACCAACTGACAACTCAGATTTTCAAAGACAAGGGTTTCAATATAGGTTATTCCAAGTTTTTCTGGCTAGTTTTGTTCAGAGATAACCTGAAACCCCCTACTATATGACATACCAGCATGCAGATTGATTGGACCAACATGGTGTAGCATTTTTAGCCAGGAAAAAAATGTGAACTTAATTATAATGTAAATGCCCCTGCTGCGCCTGAACCAGTCGCTGTTATACTGGATGGAAATCATTGCGGGTGCAAATTAAAAAAATAAAATGTGGATATTACGCGGATCATGCTGTGACAAAACTGGAGTCATCTTGTCTATCCTTTTCCAGCATCAACCAAGTTTTCATCAGCCCAATTATTGGAATGTGTATTTATGGAAAACACACCCTGGCAGGTTAAAGATTAGGGATATCAGTCCCAGTCACATTTTTGCCTGCTACATTTTATTAGATCTAAAAGTATTGGAAAACCATGAAAAAAATTTTTTTTGACTTTTAAATGCTAAAATAGACATGTTAAACATTTCTATGAAGATCCCACTGTGTTCTTAGAGAAGAGCATATCCAAACTTGAATAGGCAAACAATTGTGTGTGACCCCCAATATGTTGCTAGTGAGATTTTGTCTTTGCTGTTTTTCCTACCATTTAGCTTCAAAACAATTCTTTTCTTGTCCTGATTTTCCCCAACATAAGAGAGACTCTACAGTGAAGAAAACATTTTGTACTTAAAAAGTTCAAAGCAAAAACAGTATTCACACTGGACTTATTTCAGTGACAACTTTGCAAGATGGTAGTGAAGTGGAACAGAACTGGAAAGGTGTTCTGCAGCTGTACAACTCCACCAGCACAGTGGGGAAGGAGATGGACTTGGAGACACGCACCAATAGGTTTACTGAATGAGAATCTGGGTAAGAAAATGCTTAATTACATCATCATTTTAAATGCAAACCTTTTCAGCTTTAAAGAAAACCTATCTCTCAAATAATTTGATGATTCTTTATAAAATGAAGATTTTAACATGTTCTTTTAAAGAAAGGCTGTTTATCGCCGGGGAATCATCCAGTTGCATGCTTGTGAGGGTTTTCAGACCATGTGCAGATGTATTTGACAGTACACAATTGCTGTTTTACTTTTCACATAGGGTTTCATTTGCAGCATACTGCAGAAATGGAGAAGCTCAGTACGTAAATCCTGACGTCTGTGCATGCGTGTGTGAGATGGACTGGTCCTGATAGTGTTGTAAGTGCTATATGGTTAAACAATAGTGTGCAGCGAGGAAGCACCCGTGCTGAGGGTGTCATATATTACAAGAAAGGCAGCCTCCAAACAAATTGTAGTTGTGTCTTTGTGTTGTTCTTAGCCCTCCATCTCTCCCTCTCTCCCTTTCCTGGTGTTATATATTTTCACACCTCAGTGAGTCCATTGCACACATGCACACAGACACACAAGCACACTCTCTGATTGTCTCCTCGCCCTCTCCTCCTTTCTGTCGCTCCCTCTCTTCCTTCCATACAGCATTTTCCTTCTTATTTCTCCTTCTCACTTCACATCACCCTCCCTCTCTCTCCTCCTCTGTCTCCTCCCTCCCCATCTCTCCTGGGTCATGTTGCAGCAGCTCCTGCAGAAATAATAGGAGCAAAGGCGTGAGGTTGTTATTTGCATAGAAATAGCATGACGCCCCAGGCAGCTTCAGGAGAAGGACACAGAGATCATTTGTCTCAAAATTTTAATGAAAACTTTTGCTGAGACAGAGATTTCTTTCCTCTACAACCCCTCCTTTCTTTTCCATGCCCAATTCCTGTTCTTTCTTTACCTTCAACAATGTCCGATGCTTCAGTTCTTTCTTTTCATCTGCTCTTTCTGTAACAGTGCACAGTGATGTGAAATTAGATGGCACATCAGTATTGTGTTGCTCTGCACCACCAACGTGTCATTCATACTGGCAGGCTGTCAAACATTGTAGGAAATATAGCAGACCAGAGACATCAGTGTGATGGCAAGAATATATGGACATTTCAAGGAGGTACGATAGTCATAGCAGTCATCCAGACTGAAGGAAAGGACAGGGAATGAAAAAATGTCATCATTTGAGCATCTTTACTCAAGATGGTGCCTATAGTTTACAGTACGTTTATGCGTTCCACTGAGAACAGTGGCTTAAACTATTTGATTATTTCTCCTTCTTCCTGTTCAGGATCAGGTTTACATGGGTGGGGGTGTGGCTGAGGCCCTCCTGTTCTTTTCTTCTTAAATTGTTATTATTAATAAATAATGAATCATGATTCCCAGGATTTTCCTCAACAACAGTCCTTCCTTGAAGATGATCCTTTATGATCTTGTTGTATCTTTAGTGTAGTTCCCAGCCTAGTTTCAGTTATCCATATTTGATGTACATTTTGAAACCGAACAACATAATGTGAAAGTCTGTCAAACAACCAAAAATGTTTCTTGACCTTCTTGACCTTGTTAAAGCGGCTGTAACTGCTCTGCTGCTGAGCTGCACGGCCTTTCTTGGGCAGCGAAGCTCAGTGCTGGCTTGCTGTAAGGTTTTTGATGAGCCACTTTGCTGATGCACCCAGACATTTCTCTGGGCTCTGTGCCTGGCTGGATGCAGACCAGAAAGAATTACATCGGCATGCAAGGCTGATATTATTCTGTGTTGCACAGAACAGAGTTTGGATCTTCATACTTCCATATAAATCTCAATGCAAAGACAGTTCCAAAGGAGAAATAATTCTATTTATTCAACATATGGCTGTAGACAGTCCAACATCTAAGACTTTCAGATGTCTGGAAGCACAACAGCATCCTCCCCTTTAAAAATCTTTTAAAACAAATAGCAAAGGTGGGGAGACTTGTCAGCACTTAGTTGCTGCAGTTGCTTTCAAATGACAACAAAACAGAAACAGTACCACACAGAAAGATTAGACAGAAGGTCAACATAGCAAATAATAGATTAAAAAAAAAAGAAAAGTGATTTAGCTTTTTATTGTGGTCTGGAGGGATGCTTTAAGGCTTTGTTTCAACTGCACTTACGGGTGGATGTGGGGTGTCTGTTCCCAACCCTGCGCCCTGTGCAAGAAGCCTGTAAGTCCTGTTCAAGTGCACCTTATGCACAGCCTGGCTGTTAGAGACAATCAGAGAGTGGTTTGTGTGTACATCCTACAGGTGTCCTAGGGGCACTTACATTACATACGCACACCAATGCATGCAGCATTGGTGTGCGTCAGTGGGGGTGGGGGGTGGGGAAGCAGTACATACGCCTTACTGACAACTGGAATGTGGCGTTAGGCCTCTGTGTGACAGCATCAGTCATACTTCATAACTGCTTACAACTTACATTGTCCTTACAAACACTTCACAATACACCTACCACACACACCACAATGGTATGTTCCATTTAGATGACGTCCCTTACGGTGGCTGCACAAGCCTCAAGGGAACTGCAAGACTCACCTACGCCCCCATTGATTTGTAGCCTCACCTGTCCACGACCCTCCACAAGCTCGGACCATCCAAAAACCTGCAGCACCCCTCCGGTTGGTCGACCCTTCACACATGTGTGTGTGTGACTAAAGCTTTAGGTTTCACAATTTAAATACTCCTTTTCATGCAATGCCAGTAGCTGAGATAGCAGCACTACCATAAGGAGATGTTTGTGGTGCTAAACCTTATCATACATATGAATGCATTCACTCACCATCACTCACCTGTCTGGCCTTAAGAAAAGCACTTCTCACACAGCTGCTTCTAAAGAGGCTGGTTGGGTGGGAAGCTGGGCATTGACCCAAGATTACAAAGAGCCATTGGACCACCCTGCTAACTCTGTGACACCACCTCTCCCCATCACACTGCAGACACACATTTTAGCAGCTCCGCCTTCTTGACCAACCCCTCGTTGTGGCACTGCAGGGTGCTTCTGAGAACAGCAGGAGTCGACTGTGATGATGGGTAAGGAGAGGATCTCTACATTCTCTGCCCATACCTGGTGGAAAACGCATCCATTTTATTAACATGACATTCTGATCTGGTTATCATGGCCACGACTCCTCTCAGCTGAACAGAGGCTGGATGGAAACAGACATCTCCCAGCTTGGGGGATGGGGTTTATGTAGGATGAGGAAAGAAAGTCTGCAGTAATCTGTATAAACACATACTGGCCTCCATTTCTCTCCTCTAGAATATTAATTGCATCTCTAACAGAGAAAGAATGTGTGTGTATGTGCTGGATGTGTGTGCGACAGACAGTCAGCCACAGTGTTCGCTTGCCTGTTGATGTGTCTGCATGTGGATGTCTGTCTGTGTGCAGTGGTTGGGAATTGTAATAGCATTGGCAATATCCTCTGTTTGCCATCTTGCCTCTGTGTGTGTGCACAATCCTGTGTGTCTTCATCTAATTCGTCCACCAATCCAAGGTGACCGTGCTGGCTGACGCTGGAGGGCCCCCAGGGCATCCCTGACAGCTTTAGGTGCTAGTAGGAGATTTGTAGCCCCACCTTCTCCTTGTTCTCTCACCAGTACCCATAAGCCACCAAGGCCATAAACCAAAACCCAACCCCCCTGTGGCAGGAGTGATGGCATAAAGGTTAAAACAAAAGAGGTGAGACATGAGACGTGGGCCAGTAGCAAAAGATGCTCCCCCCATTTGAGAGACAGCCTGATGAATGGATACAAGACAGGAAGGGGGGAGGAGCAATTCCGACCCTTAAAGTCAAAGGTCAAGGGTCCTTGCAGGGGAGAGGAAAATGAGTTCAGTGGCCTCCGAGTCATTCTTCAGAGAACTGCTTCATGCTCAGGACATACACTTTGAAGTAAATGTTGGGTACTGGACTACACAAGCACATAAAGGTTTTTACTGGCGTTGTAAACAGAAAAAATGTACAAAAAAACAAATTAACTTGACCCAAGCTCTTTCATTTGGCTTCCATGTATTCCTTGATTTTACCATGTTTCATTGTGTAGTTTTATCAGTGTAAACTTTTTTGTTAAAAAATCTTGCTAACCATAGGTGTTGTACACCATGATATATGATTGACAGCATTATATAAGTATGTAAAACACACAAACATAAAATAGAATAAGAAATATAGTATTATATATCCCAGTCATTGCAGTTGATATGCACATAACTGAAGAACAGCACAACTAGCATTGCCCCCCCTCATGCACATGCACAGAAACACACACATGCATTCACACACAAACAGATTCTTCCTCCTACTGTGTGGCTGGTGTGAGGGTGTCAGCATTCTGGGTCTGCCCTGCATGGACGGGGGTAGAGGCCTATGCCAGCAAACAGATGGTGGTAGCTGGGTGGAAGTGCAGCAGGGCACAAAGGTAGCGGACACATGGAGAACATTGCTGATCATGTGGCCTTGGCTGGATAAACATTGAAAAACCCTGATGCAAGGGATTTGACTTTTCTTCTGTTGCAAGAAAAAGCAAATTAATGTGTGGTGGATGGTCAGGGTTTGTTTCAGCAAAAGCTATGGTTTTTGTGGTCAGAGGAGAATAGCTCTTTGTGATGAGATGCTTGTTGAATAATTACTCCTGTACATCTGTATTCTGTAGGTAGTTAACACTGGTTAGCATGCTTTACATGATTAACATTGACCCCGGAAAACTGACTTTTAATCAGCGGTCATCTGCATTTACGTGTTCGTGTCAAAACTACAAATATTTAGCTGGACTTTTGACATTTACATTGGTAGGAAACAAGATGCAACAAGATTAAACAGAAGAACAGAAATACAAATGCCATGAAATTGTGTTTTATATAAGAAGTGATGCTTTAATCCAACCTGGATGAGTTCTAGGTAATGTGCAGCTGCTGCACCACCCAGCAGCTGGTGGCCATGCTGCAACCTGACTTAGAGGCCTAGTTAATAAATACATAGAATTGCATCAACTACTGGGGCATTTTTCAAATTTCATTTGAATTGTCTTAAAAAAGAAACAATGAAGATTTAACAAGGTCTGTGCTTTGCTCTGTGATGTTCCTAGGAACACAAAAATGTAATCGTCAAGTCAAACATGTGATGATGATGCCCTGGATACAATGCAAAAATTAGGCTAAAACTTAAGACTGTAGGACTCAATTGGACATGGATTTCATGGCATAACTAGAACACATTGGACAATTGTGCTTACTCTGGAATTGTTTGTAGTGTAAAATTCCTCTGTCTTAAATATCTTCCTCCGTCTACCCCTGTCTTCTGCATCCTCCACTCTAACACCAGATACCTTCATGTCTTCATTCTCTGCATCCATAAACCTCCTCTTTGGTCTTCCTCTAGACCTCTTTCCTGCAGCTCTAGACTCAGCATCCTTCTACCAATATATTCACCGTCTTTCCTCTGGACATGACTGAACCATCTCAGTGTGGCCTCCATGACTTCCTCTGTCTTCAAGATAGTGATGCTAATGTTTTAGAAACATTAATACACAGAGCAGAGGATAATGCTTTCCTGGCAAACTGCTGGCTAAGAACAATGAAACTTCAGCATAATCATCATTCTCAACAGCAATAATGACATTTGAAGTCCCAAAAACTAATATTGCTATGGTGTCTAACAGTCAAGTATAAAGTTATTTTAACAGCCGTTTTTTTATCAGACAAATGCTGACTTGAAAACAAAGTGGGCCTGTACTTTTGTACAATTGCTAGCACTGTTGCCTCAAAGCAAGAAGGTCCTGGATCAAATCCCAGCTGCATCCTTTGATGGGTTTGTATGTTGTACATGTGGGTTTTCTCCAGGTGATCCAGCTTTCTCTCACAGACTGAATTAAAAATTAACAGTACAGTATATCTTCCACTTGTGTCCCGTCTCCAATATCTGCCGGGTCTAACAGGTGTTTGTTACTGTTGGACGTTGGTCTCTATGGTGGCTGGGCTCCTTAAAGACATCAGCTGTCTGTGGTGTTTGTGTTGTGTAGCGATGGCCAAGAAACGCTCATTTGATTAACCTTCGTGAGGATACGCCAAAGAACATTCTGGTAAGAAATCTCTGCATGAATGGTTCAAGCAGATGGGTGATATTGGAAAGACGGCTGCAGAAAAAGGCAAACGATTTCCTGGTAGAGGTACAAAGGAAGTGAGCGACGAATTAGAAAAACTGGTTGGAACATTGATTATTGAGACAGAAAGGTGTGCGTGTCTCAAGGAAAATGATTGGCATGAAAGCGAAGAGGATTTTTGATACGAAGAAACATTCACAGCCAGTGGTAATCAGAACAGAATATGATGTTCTTATCATTTTGAACAAATCCTGAAATGTTGATCTGTTGTTGTCTCTTCTTGCAAAATAAATCCATTAACCATCACCATTCAGTCTGTAATGGAACAGATGGCGGTCTCTAATAACCGCCGGGCAGGCTGCTGCATTTTTAGATTGAATATTTTGGCCACTTAAGGCAGATAGATAATATTCACATCTATCTTTGCAAAAATCTGGATGTTTGTTTTTGTGGGAGAAACACAGACACACTGCTGAGGGCGGCTCTAGGAGCCGCAAGGAGCGAAAGGCGGAGCCTCAGAGATCGATTCGTCTTACTTCTAGGTAGGAAAAAAGCTGTAAAAAAATAATATTTCATAAACAATTTGTTCTTTAGTGTGCCAAAGGCAAGTTATGATCATATATATGGATACAGTTAGCTCTGAAAGGCTTAAGAAAAGAATGGTATAGGCCATTAAAGGAAGAATGCTATATTGTTATGGCTACAGTAGGGTGAAGATCCATGTGTTAAAAATAGGTATGGACTTGGTTGTAACAATTAAATACAATTCTAAAATTCAGTTGTAAAAAAAACTCACAAAAGCATGAAATCACTGATTTAAATGACTTGGAGAATAAATGATGCTTTGTTCATATGCCACCAACTACAGAGTATTAAAAGCCACTCTAAAAAGGAAAGTTTGTAATTGATATGTAAAACTATCAAGGTTTGATGTCTCGCGCAGTTCTGCAAGAATGGTATACCTTAACTGAGGGCCAGCAATGGAGAAGGCACAGTCACCAAAGGGTTTCTGTCGTGACCAGGGAACATGAAGCAGATATTGGTTAGCAGACCATAAAACTGTAGAATGGCTAAGAACAGTCTAAACCTCAGTTAAGTACACTGAACAAGACCATAAAGAGCTTTGAAACCAAACAACAAAAGTTTAAACTGAATTCTAAAATCAACAGGGATCCAATGAAGTGAATTGAGTACCAGAGTGAAGCTGCTGCGGATGTTTCAGTTAACAGTTGTGCTGCTGCATTCTGAACTAACTGGAGGCAGTTAAGTGATTGTTGAGTGAGGGGCGTTCAGGGCTTGGATCACTGTTTCAAGATAATGTGGCTCAGGGAAGGTTTAGTTTTAGCTAAAAGGCAGACATAGCAGCTCATTTGGACAGTGTTGTCAACCTGTTTGTCAAGTTTAAAATAACGGTCAAAGATAACCCCCAGATTCCTAACAGCGGTAGAGTCAGCTGTGGAGGGGTCACCAAAAACAATTCCCTCTGTTTTAGTCCTGTTCAAAATACAAAAAGTTCTGGCTCAACCACTGCTTTACATTGTCAATGCATTCAGTTGAACATTTTGTGCGTTTTTTTTTTCTCATACCAAGGGGCAGAAATATCTGCAGATCATCTGTGTAGTAATGAAAAGAGACATGCCGTGCAATGACAGAACCAAATGGCAGCGGATATAAAGAAAAAAGAGCAGGGCCAAGAATAGAACCTTGCAGTACCCCGCAGAACAGATGAGGAGGTCTCACCAATCCTGACAGATGAAATCATTTGATTATTTGAGTTCGCCAACACCAATTTACATATAAGAGAATGCAATCCAACAATTTGGAGGGTTGGAGAATTGCCTTGAATGTGTCTTTTTTTTTTAACATTTAAGTACTAATCATCGACCACAAATTTTACTAGATCCCCCCCCATAATCCACAGACCACACACTATCTCACTCTTGCTGTCACATACGCTAATGAAATGTTCTGTAATGCCTAATCGACTGTATTGACAGCTCCCTGGATAGCAGGAGCCCCCAAGGGGCATAAAGTATTGATCTTGTGGGGCTGTAGGGCCATGGTGCTCCTGTGACATATTCCCAGTCCTGCTGCTATTATTTGGAGATTAGTAGGGCTATTACATCTCCCAGGCCAGGTGGATGTGACACTGAAAGACACACAGTAACACAGATCATCCTCCATGAGACATTTGTGAAATAGAAGTAGCGACTGGCAATCCACAATTACACCTGTAGACAAACAGTGAAAAAGTCTTGACTCTTAGCAGTCGGCATGTTGGTTAAATATTCAGACTGAGGCATAACTATGTGCAGAGACTGTTTACAAGCTCTTAAAGTCTACAAGCCCTCAGGAATTACGTATTAGTTTAAGCTAGTTTTATGAAACTTTTTTCAGCAACTTAATTGCACGTTGTAAAATGTACAATTACTATAGTAAATTCATGGGTTTGTAGAGCACCCATAATAGTTTAGTAAAAATGCAATTTTTGAATTCCTCACAATTTACTCTAGTAATTGTAACTCAGTTAAAGTACTTACCCACTTCTGAGAATCAAAACCTATACATAATAACTATCGCCTATTTTTACTCCAAAAAGTTTTAAATATTCATTTTATCTTCAGGCCTTTTTAATGCAAAAATGATTTTAACAATGTTTACCTTGTTATTTGAAATAAATAAAAGTCGAATTGAAGTGTTGTCTTATTATCAAATTAACCTAAGTATATTAATGTTTACAAGTCTCATAAAAAAGCTTAAAACCACAGCCTTATACTAAAAATGTTATTTTTCTGAATTTCTCTGTCAGTGCATGACTTCAGCATGACCTGACCTGACCCGACAATCCCCCTCAGGAATGGATTGGGTGGACATGGATTGGCATGAGTTGTTATAGCTGCAGGAAAACCCATCTAGCGTGGCATGACGCAAAAATTCTCTGACTGGGTCCAAGGTGGTCAGGTCATTTTTCTAGGAACTGGTGGTGAAGGACGCAAATTGCAGAGAGACCAGGCGTGTGACAGAAACTTAAAAACATTTAATAAATAAACTGAAACATGACATGGGAGCAACAAAAAAGAAAGGTGACGTGACAGAACAGAACAGAACAGAACAGAACAGTATTGATGTTCTGTATGGAGGCTTCGAGGTGAGTCGAGTAGTAGAGGAGGAGTTTTCTGCGAAGCACGTGTGATGGGTGACACACGTGGGTGTGGCTTTTGGCATTAATGCCATTCATGTCTGTTTTCTGCAGGCTTTTAAATATTCTTTCAAAGATGTATTTTATGACAGGGCTGTGGTATTGTGAGGAAGGCCTAGTGGATGAATGACTTGGGTGTGGCTGCTCAATGCCACAGGTATGCGGTATTTTCTTGTTTTTGATATTTTAGAGCAAATGAATGTTTTTTCTATTATTATTATTGTGCTTGTTCCCAGTCATCATGTACCTGCTGTCCTCTTTTTATCTTTGTTTTTACTGCTTAAGTTAGTCTGCCTTTGTAGTGTACAGCAGACAAACTGCTTTAAACTTTTACTTTGTCAGTTTTGTTTAGGTCACTTCCAGTTCATTTTCATTTCTGTCGCCCTAGTCCATCAGCGTTATATCCGATTGGTCTGAGCATGGTTTGCTGTGGTTTATTGTGTAGTTTTGGTTGAGAAAGATAAGGGAGCTCAGAGAAAAGAATCCTACCAATATCTTACAATCCTGAACACATGAAATGATAAATAACAGTCGGAAAAAGGCACAAACCTTTCATAACCTTTCATGCATGTTCGAAACATATACTCTTCACCACACACAAATCTTTGTATTTTTCCTAAGGTTGTCTCACTTCTTTTTTACCTGATGGAGGTAAACATTTTCCTGCTGTCACATCTTCCCCAGAATTTTCCTGAAAACACACGTAAAACAAAAAGGAATAGCTAACGGGGTTGATCCCTCTTTAAAATATGTTTCACAGCAAAACACAGAAGACTTTTGAGACAAAGATGTGTACATGTGATGTGATTTACCTCCATGCCATAGCAACTGAATATTTGGCACCAGTAAAATGTGGTTATTTTCCGCCTTAAGGTCTAGAAAAGCCGTAGTCTGTGCTTTGCATCCTAAAACAACATAAAATTATGTTTTTTTAAAATGATGTTTTCATCAGGAAAACGAATTAAACTAATAACTAGTTGATCATATCTAACTAGTGGAGATTTGATATTGGTCTATAGTTGGCCAGAATGCCAGGATCTAAACAGGACTTTTTCAGAAGAGGTTTAACAACTGCATATTTAAAAGACTGTGGCACATAACCTGTTTCTATGGAAGTATTTGTAATAGTTAAAATGGATTCATTAATTAAGGGGAAGGTTTCTTTAAAAAGCTTAGTGGGGATTGGGTCTAAAAGACAAGTTGAGGTTTTGGAGGATGTAATGACTGATGTTAGATGGATTATTTTCATGTATTGCCCAACTTTTGCTTGAAATGAATAAACAAATCAAAAAGGACTTACAGGAAATGGATCTAATGTTTAGTAACCCACATTTAATGACATCATGATTTTACTTGTTATTATTGAGAGTACTAGTAGCTTTAACTTTTAGGTTTCTGTGTTTCACTCCTTTCACTCGCCTTTCAGTACATAAGCTAAAGCTAGCAGCTGCTGGACTAACTCTTGTGTTGTGCTGGGGATTGCTCCAGCGCTAAAGGGAACTCAGAGGAGAGTTTTAAACTGCTGCTCTGTGCCCAGAACCTGTCCCTGGGTTGACCGGGCTTTCCCCAAAACGCGCTCCAATTGTCAACAAAGCTAACGCCGTTTTCTGGGCACCATTTGGTTAAATGATGAAAAGTGGCTGTACATTTCATCCCTGACTAGGTTCACGTGGGCACCGGAGAAAATAACAGTGTCCGACATCGACTTAGCAAGTTTACACACAGATTCAACGTTTAATTTAAGAACTTCTGATTGTCTCCATCGGGCGTCATTACCGCCTGCGTGAATCACGACACGATGGAATCTGGACTTACTCTGAGCTAACATTTTAAGGTTCTCTTCTACTGTGTGCCGCCAACTCTGGCTCCCGGATAACACCTGACTGTGGCTGTTGGGAGCTTCATGTGTCTAACTTCAGAGGAGCCGATAACTAGAGTTAAAGTTCATTAGATGTGTTGCTGAGGGGGGAAAACTTATTACATAGCGGGAGCTTCAGATGCTCTAAGTTTTTACGTTCAGCACTATGCTTCCTTCCCACCGGTACCTGAGATTTTCCCGGCTGCTGCCCGAGAGGGGCTGGGGTGCTAGGTAGTTTAGCTGTATGTTGACAACTTTGTGAAGACTCTTGGAACCAGCAGATAACAACTGAGTGTGTGGACAGGCCCCGCCCATTTTGGACTAACATTCACACTTGACTGTAATGATTATAAATCTCCAGCTTCTTGTTGCCTGTTGTTTTACCCCCACCACATTCATCCCCACCACCTCCACCAACGTCTGTAACCCACCCTCTTCCTCTGTCTTTTGTGCCCCCCGGCATCCCTATCCCTTCTTCCCTCTCTTTTTTTTCCGTCCAGTCCAACAAAAAAAGATACAAACATAATTAATAAAAAATAAAGTTTAGTTTAAGTTACAAAAGGGGTTTAAACAAATATACACCTTGTGTGTTTGAGGATTTGTTACCCCTGATTTCAACAGTAAAATCTGTCTAACACAAGAGACTCAGCTCATATCTGAAGCCCAATCTGGCTAACAGGCTTAGCATCCACTGTGAGGAGCCGCACTTCTAACTGCTCTAGCCTGGCCTCTAAATCTAAAATATGGCTACACTTAACACATCTGCCACTATTTTCACTAAAGGAGGCAGGATCTTCACTGAACATATGGCACATGGAGCAAAACAAAGAGTGAAGGCAGACGAGGTGGAGGCCATGCTATGCATGCTATGCTTTGCTAAGGCTAGTGGTATTTGGCTAAAGGGAAGTAATTACGTTGCAGACTGCTTAGACAGCAATTGTTAACACAGTAGTTTCTCACTAAAATCAGCAAGAAAGAAAGAAAAGACAATGATCAGGCACTGGTTATGCTCACTGTAACTAGTAACCAAAATTACGTCAGGCTACTGTACCAAATATTAACGTAGATTTTTTTTCAGGTGTTCAAATACGAATTTGCAGCAGTAACATACAAATGAATTATTTTTTAAAAATGATACAATTAAATTTTTTTATTAAGTCTCTCACAGTGGACATAAGATGAAAATTTCAGACCCTGTCATGATTTCTACTTGGGAGAACTTGTAAAATCACAGGGTGCTCAAATATATATTTGCCTCACTGTAACCAAGACAAAGTTATTTAAGTACAATATGGAGCTGGAAAACAAATCTTGACTGACCTACATGAGAGATAAACCAGTTTTTCAATGGATGATGATAGACTTGCAGGTAAGTAACCCCGAGGACCATTTAACTTGGAGACAACAAGTTTTCTATCAATGCTCAGAGACAAATCTAAAAGTATAGAAAAAAATCCAGAAAAGCAAAAAGACTCATTTTTGCTTCCTCCAAAAACATCTTAATATTAACCTTTTTTTTCCCAAACAAAAGCAAACCTTGACCTAAAGTTTGAAAATGAATAAATGAAGATTGTGCATCTCATTTGGATGATTATCAAATATTTAGTGACAGTTTTTTTTGTTATTAATTAGCAACCATGAATCTATTAACTTAATAAATCTTTTAACCTGTGACCCATATACTGTGGGGATTGAAAGTTTGTGCACCCCACGTAAAATATTATATTATTGTGCATTAAGAACTGAAGGAAAGATTGAAAATCTCCCAAAGACATCAGTTTCCAGATGAGACACTCTTTTAGGCTTTATTTCCATCATTTACCCTTTCAAAATAATGGCATGTGCAAAAGTTTGGACACGGCAAAATTGATAGTATGCACCGCCCCCTTTGGAAAAGTTGAGACCTGACGGTGTCATGGATTCTTCACAATCATCTCTTGCAAAGATCAGATGATTTTAATCTGAAATCTGCTTTCTATATAAAGATTGTAAATAATTGGAGTCATGTGACCTCGCCCCAACAATCAGCATCATGGGTTCTTCCAGCAGTTGTCCAGAACAATTAAACTGAAAATAATTGATGCTCACAAAGCAGGAGAAGCTATAAGAAGATAGCAAAGCATTTTCAGACGCTGATATCCTCTGTTCAGAATGTCATTAAGAAATGACAGTCAACAGGAACAGTGGAAGTTAAAGCAAGATCTGGAAGAACAAGAAAAATGTCAGACAGAGCAGCTCACAGTATTGTGAAGAAAACAAGTCCAAACCCACGTTTGACGTTTTAATTAGAATATTGTGAAAATGTAATATGTTGATCCCTGACTAGGGCTGAGCAAAACGATTAAATATAGGATATGAACATATATGGAATGTGGGCCTAAATGCAGCTCATTTATCAAATCCATAGGTGTTAATAAAGCCAAAAAACAAAGATGAAGTGCTTACTGATTTAAAAAAGACAAGACACAGGGTTCAAAACTAAATTTTTGCGCTGGTTGCACTGGTGAGCACCAGCACTAAAGTTTGGTGCACCCACCTTCTCAACCCTGTCGTATCTAACTCAACAGTTTTACATGGTCACAAAAGTTGGTGTTTAAAGACCCACTCCAATGAAAATTGTATTTTAATATGTTCTTGTAGCATTTTCTTATGATAGAGGACCTTTATGAAAGAATTCATTCATTCATTCATTTTCCAATCCGCTTTATCCCTTTCGGGGTCACGGAGTTGCCGGAGCCTAACCCGGCTACTCATGGGCGAAGGCAAGGGACACCCCTGGACTGGTCGCCAGTCTGTCGCAGGTTATGAAAGAATTTAAGACTAAAACTGCATTTGAGTTTTCTTTATTCAAATTGGAGCAAATAAAAAACCTGCTATTTAAAAAAGCTCACATTTGTGATCTGCAGTTGTGGAAAGTGAAATGGGTGAACTGAAGTCTTCCTGTTTTGCCTCTGATGCATCCACTTGCAGACAAATCATAGACCAAGAAAAAAAAAAGATGATTTGATTGGATGTCAGAGGAGAGTTACTTCCACGCCAACAGTCCCACCACAACAGAGGTGAATTTCTAATGAACTCCTGCTGCTCTGCAGAAACTATGTCCAGTGGAGTTTGCATGTTCTCCCCGTGCATGCGTGGGTTTTGTCCAAAAACATGCTTCATATGTTAATTGGTTACTCAAAATTGTCCCTAGGTGTGAGTGTGCATGGGTGTGACTGGCGACCAGTCCAGGGGTGTACCCTGCCTTCGCCCATGAGTAGCCGGGTTAGGCTCCGGCAACCTCGTGACCCCGAAAGGGAAAAAGCGGTTTGGAAAATGAATGAATGAATTCTTCATTGCCGTTGTGATCTTTATTATGTTTTGAGTGATTTGTTGATGTGGTTTGAACTTCAGGGCCACCCACAATGTGGGTGAATGGGACCGTGAATGTAAAGCGCTTTGGACCTTCAATGAAGGAAGAAAAGCTACATATAAGTTTACACCATTTCCCATTTAATTGCGTTAACGGTTGAAAAGTTACAGTAGACAAAAGAATGTAAAGACTGGAGCTAAAGCCCTGACTAAAGAGTTTAACAGAGTTTTTCATCCGCTCCAACTGCTGCCAACACCGGGAGCGTGACATGATGGACCCAAACTGACCGACTCAGATTTACAATCTCACTAACAAAAACAATTATTCTTATGAATTATGTTACACCTGCGTACTAGTGAGATGCAGTCAGGGGAGGCAGGTGAGGCTGTGCCTCACCTGCAAAATATAGCTTAAAAATGTAATCCTGTAATACCCATTTTGTTCATCATGAAATGTCATTGCAAGTTGTCCACTCGTTTCTTGATTATATTGATCTTGCTGTCTTTTCATTCTAGGCTCAAAGTTTCATTATTTCCTAAGTTAGCTCTTCAACTCATTCATTAGGCTCCAGAAGGGGCTTCTGTTGAATCTTGATGATTGTCACACCCTTAACCAAATCAAAGTGCTTTTCTGATGTCTTCTGTTTCATCAGTCATTGGACTTTTCTTTAGGGCCATGGTCCATGGCCATTTTGCAATGATTTAGCTATAAGATGGCTTTGAGATGGTACTAATTACTGCAAGTGTGCAACTGCTGCCATTGACCCAAAACTGGAACCTTCATGCCTTTCACACTTCTTTAAGAATGACAGTTCCTAAACATTTGTTTAAGAGCTGTCATGCTTAAAAAAGCCAACCTAAAACACAGAAGCACAAATGACAATTAAACAGTAAAATATTCAAAAAGAAAATTTGAAATCACAAGTTTAATTAAAACTCTCTTCATAACAAGATTAGATAAAAAAGAGTACAGATGAAAGACTTTCAGTTACCTACAGTGGTCTTAAAAAAGCAGCTTCTAGACAAGATTTAAACGTTGTCAGTAAAGAAGCTTGTAAAATATCATTAGCAAGACTTCACCAGACTCTGCCCTTTGGAATCAGAAACCAGAAATCTTTTCCTAAAATTAAAAAAAAAAACATGAAATGGGTGTGTGAGGTTTTTTTCATAATTTACATTTTTATGTTTTCCAAATTTAGGGCAAACTTACCAGAAAGTACCAAAAAAAGAGTATGGATACACAATAAAAATGGCTAAAGTGAATCCAAATGCAGGGTTCAGTTTGGCGTTCATTCAACCACCCCTACTAAAATATAATGAGGTCACTACTGAGAGAAAACTGTAAAAGGCTTTAGACTGCTTTGAAGAAGGCTTTGTCTCCTTCAGCACTGAATTGTCTTTAACTGATGAAACTACAACAAAGCTGTTGGCAAATTATTGTTTAATTTGAATGTTTTCTGCATTGTTGGTCTTAAAGGTAAAACACATAAACTAATAATGCTTTTGATTTACCCAGTTACATTTTTTTCATGAGATGTGTTGTCTTTTGTATTGTTCACATCTATCCAGTAGCTATTTTCTCCAACATGTATTAGTCAACCTATGAAACAAATGCTTGCACCAGCAACTTGATAGTGCACTTACTACATTTTTAATTAAGTAAATGTACTTTACATGTGGGTGGTGATCTTACATTCATTTGTAGATCATCAAAAGTGGACTTGTGAGATCTGTCTTTTCTACACTATTATAATTCAACAAATTTATGAGGATTGCAGGAAAGATAGATTTTTTTTTCTAACAGAAACCTGGCTCCACCAAAATGACTGTGTCCTTGAATTAATCCACTGATCAATGGTGCAACTTTCTTTATAGAATGTATTTGGTGTTGACAACATGACACAACCCTGTTAACAACACTAAGCAACCTGAAATAAGTAGATTGTTTATTTCTGAAACATTAAGTTAATAAAAGTAACATTCCCTCTAAATAACCATTTGATGTCACATGACTTGATTTAAATACATGTGATCAACTTTTAAAATCTGTCTCAACAAACTTTTCAAAATTGCGTGTTTCACTGAAATAATTTTAGTATTTATTCTACATGAATGAAGCGGACCAAACAACCAAAAAGATAGGCAGTTATAACATTTACACACTTGGGGCATAAAATGTCTTTTAAGCAAGAAATTGAAGACGCCCCCCCAAAAAAGAATGTTAGAGGAAACACCAGTTTCAAGACACCACATTTTTACCAACCTGATACTTTCAAACTGTTATAGCACTCAACAACATTATTTGATGATGGAATTTAGAAGGAGGCTGGTAACATTGAGTCTGAATGGACCATGTTCTCCACCTCCATTGTCTCTGCTGCTGTTCGGAGCTGTGGTCGCAAGGTCTCTGGTGCCTGTCGTGGCGGCAACCCCCGAACCCGTTGGTGGACACCGGAAGTAAGGGATGCCGTCAAGCTGAAGAATGAGTCCTATCAGGTCTGGCTGACTTGTGGGACTCCAGAGGCAGCTGACAGGTATCGGCAGTCTAAGCGAGCTGCTGCTCAGGCTGTAGTAGAGGCAAAAACTAGGTCCTGGGAGGAGTTCGGTGAGGCCATGGAGAAGGACTATCGGTTGGCCTCGAAGAGGTTCTGGCAAACCGTCCGGCGCCTCAGAAAGGGGAAGCAGCTTTCTGCAGGCACCGTTTTCAGTGCAGGTGGGGAGCTGCTGACTTCAACTGGGGACATTGTCGGGCGGTGGAAGGAATACTTTGAGGATCTCCTCAATCCTGCTGACACGCCTTCTCTTGAGGAAGCAGAGGCTGAGAGCCCTGGGGTGGGGCTGTCCATTACCCAAGCTGAAGTCACAGAGGTAGTTAACAAGCTCCTCTGTGGCAAGGCACCGGGAGTGGATGAGGTCCACCCTGAGTACCTCAAGTCTCTGGATGCTGTGGGAGTGTCTTGGTTAACGCGTCTCTGCAGCATCGCGTGGCAGTCGGGAACAGTACCACTGGACTGGCAGACAGGGGTGGTGGTTCCCCTTTTCAAGAAGGGGGACCGGAGGGTGTGTTCCAACTACCGGGGAATCACACTCCTCAGCCTCCCTGGGAAAGTCTATGCCAGGGTACTGGAGAGGAGAGTCCGGCCGATAGTCGAACCTCAGATCCAAGAACAACAATGCGGTTTCCGCCCTGGTCGTGGAACTGTGGATCAGCTCTACACCCTGTCCAGGGTGCTGGAGGGTTCGTGGGAGTTCGCTCATCCTGTCCACATGTGTTTTGTGGATTTGGAGAAGGCGTTCGACCGTGTGCCCCGTGGTGTCCTGTGGAGGGTACTTTGGGAGTATGGGGTCCGGGGAGCCATACTCAGGGCTGTCCGGTCTCTGTATGACCAGAGCAGGAGCTTGGTCCGCATAGCTGGCACTAAGTCAGACCTGTTCCCAGTGCATGTTGGACTCCGGCAGGGCTGCCCTTTGTCACCGGTTCTTTTCATAGTTTTTATGGACAGAATTTCTAGGTGCAGCCAAGGTCCGGAGGGGGTCTGGTTCGGGAACCACAGGATTTCCTCTCTGCTCTTTGCAGATGATGTTGTCCTGTTGGCTTCATCGAGCCAGGACCTCCAGCATGCATTGGAACGGTTTGCAGCCAAGTGTGAAGCGGCAGGGATGAGGGTCAGCACCGCTAAGTCTGAGGCCATGGTTCTCGACCGGAGAAAGGTGGTTTGTCCTCTCTGGGTAGGTAGAGTGCTCCTTCCCCAAGTGGAGGAGTTTAAGTATCTTGGGGTCTTGTTCACGAGTGAGGGAAGATCGGAGCGTGAGATCGACAGGCGGATTGGTGCTGCGTCCACCGTTATGCGGTCGCTGTACCGGTCCGTCGTGGTGAAGAAAGAGCTAAGCCAGAAAGCAAGGCTCTCAATTTACCGGTCGATCTACGCCCCAATACTCACCTATGGTCATGAGCTCTGGGTCATGACCGAAAGAACGAGGTCCCGGATCCAGGCGGCTGAAATGAGCTTCCTCCGTAGGGTGGCTGGGCGCTCACTTAGAGATAGGGTGAGAAGCTCGGTCACCCGGGAGGAGCTCGGAGTAGAGCCGCTTCTCCTCCAGATCGAGAGGAGCCAGTTGAGGTGGCTCGGGCATTTAGTTCGGATGCCCCCTGGACGCCTCCATAGGGAGGTGTTCCGGGCATGTCCCACTGGGAGGAGGCCCCGGGGAAGACCCAGGACACGCTGGAGAGACTATGTCTCTCGGCTGGCCTGGGAACGACTCGGGGTCCCCCCAGAGGAGCTGGAGGAAGTGGCTGGGGAGCGGGAAGTCTGGGCATCTTTACTTAGACTGCTGCCCCCGCGACCCGGTCCCGGATAAGCGGAAGAAAATGGATGGATGGATGGATGGATGGAATTTAGAAGGGGCCCGGCACTTAAGGGTAAGGACCAGAACCCGCACCATAAAAACACAGACATCCCCAGGCGCAGATGGAATGTGATCATGGACTTGCCAGAGAACCAAGAGATCCCTCTCCCTGCGTGGGGAGGGGGCCACCGGGCCCAGGAGGCCCACACCCAAGAGACAAGGCCGCCGCTGCTGAAGGCTCTGTTCCCTCTGCCAGAGATGGGGTAGGGGACAGAAGATCAGTAGTCCCACCTTCCTTGTATAATGTATTAGTGTGTGTGTTGGGGTGTGTTTGTTGAGGTTTAAAGGGTGTGTAAAATAAAGGGTGCAGTTAAAATAGGCGAGCAGGGCACTGAGGACATATCCTGATTGCTCACAGTGATTTCCAATCACCCTCTAACCAAGGAGCCCTAAATGTCTACGGTCACAAGTGAAATTTTAAAGGCAACAATTAATTACATAATCACAGATGGATTGTGATGCCTGTACTTATGAATTCCTTTTGTTTTGGTTTGCTTCTGATGACATCCTCGACCCCTCTCTGCTCTCCGAATTCCATCACAGCCACCCGGACAGACCCACTCCACGGCCCTGTCGTTGCCCCTGGCGTTGGGGTTCCTCTCGCTTCCAGACCGGAGCCGCTCGCAGGGGGGGGGGGTATGTCAGGACTCACCCAGCTACATCCCCTTCCGGCCACCAGAGAGCGCCCTCACCTGAGTTCTGTTCGCCATCCAGCTGCATCCAGTTCCTGTTTTCTCAGCTGATCCTCATCTGGTCATCACTGTCACTAGATAAAGGCTTTCTCCTGCATTCTGTGAATCGCGTACACTTGTTCTAACTTCCTTGTTGTTCAGTCTAAGCGTTATCCTCTTGCTCTCTTGTTTGCCAACCCTCGCCTGTTTTCCTCGACAACCTCCTCGTTCACGTGTTTTGACCCTGGCCCTTTCAGTGACGTTGTCTCTGCCTGCTCCTTTTGTACTTTTGCTCAGCCTCAGCGCCTATGTTACAAAATGCAAATGTCTGATGTCAATGTGTGTGATGATCAGTGTGTCTGATTTTTAGCATTGAAACGTAAATGATTATCAGTAGATAAAATAAAATAACTATAGATAAATTCTAATAATGTAATCTGAAAGAAGCTCATTTCAATAAACTCAACTATTTATATAAATATAAATCTTCTTTATTTTTTCATCAGTGATTCACTATTTGCAGAAAGAGTTATAAAATACACAGATTTCCTTCATTGAGCTCCAGCTGTTTCTGATCAGCATCATTTTGAAATATAAGAACTGTCAGGACACTGTTTCCCACAAGGCATTGTTTTGTAGTCACGTAGCTGTGCTTGTCGAAGTAGGCGCCTTGCACCCACCTCTTTCTCGTAATATTTTTATGACGATTGACATGTGACATTAGAGCAAAAAACTTGCATACACCGCGCACCAGTCAATTTTCGCAGCGCTGTGTCTGCCGGGGTCATCTCAAGGGATGGAGAGGATGATGACATCATGTGTTGAAATGCAATGTGCTTAGTGAAAAGTAAATCCAATTCTAACTGAAAGGCTAGCATTCTAACTGATTTCTCAGCTTGATTTGTCTATGATAACTCTTGACGCTGCAAGCCATTAGTTGTGGAAAATCTAGAACATTTATATTGATGAATAATATATGAATAATTCTCTTCTGAAAAAAAATTACAAAGATAAACATAAAAAACATGATAATTAAAAATTTCGAATCGACTACTCAGTACTGAGTCCCAGTGATGGGCTTCATGAAGCATGAAGATGAAAAATAAAAAGCCAGTTATTCCAAAAGCATATAAATGTGACAAAGCAGCGTCTCAGAGTAAAGGAGAGCACATAAATGATGATACAAACAGTTCCCTTGGGATTAATAAAGTGCTTCACCATTTTGGACTGAAGCTCAGTGCACCCTCACGACCACAGCCTTTCCTGTCTGAGCCCGCCCACAACCACTGGAAATGTTTAATGATAGGCTGGAATTGTACAACAAAATTGAAGAGAAAAACAAGTGATTGACACGTCCAAAACAAAGCTTTGGTACTGACTTGGCACTGAGTTTCAGCACTCATCCCCATGTGAGGGGGGTTTGGGTTTGGACAATGATCCTGCTTTTATAACACTAAGATCAGGCCTGTGTGTTTAAGGGATTTGGTTTATTCAAAAATGAATAAAATAATAATAATTGGAATACTACTACTAAAAATAAGAAGAATTCCTCTATATCTCCACACTCTCTCCAAACTATCTCTACCTCTGTCCAAACTCTCACTGACCGTAACTCTCCATTAAACACCCACATTATGAATAGAGCCTGAAGGATTCATGCCGCTGTCAAACCCGCGGCACCATCTGAACCACTCCAAGAATCAGTCACGTGGTGCAGTCAGGCAACGAAGCTTCAGGCATCATCATTTTCAGCTCCTCCCCTTGATGAAGCAGCCTCTTTGTGCTCTGCGGAAACCTCCCCCCCGCTCAGCATTGGTACATGCTACAAGCCTCAACACAGAGCGTCACATCACTAAATAAACCTGGAGTTTTACAGCCTTGAAATATCGATAATTACCAGTATTCTTAAAAAAACAAAGATAAATCTTTTGCTGATATTGTCTGTCATTGGTTATCTTTAGAACGTAACTCCAGCGATAAATGAGGGACCGCTGTGAATAATGATCGTGCTTCTGTAACACTGATACGGCCAGTGATTATTGTTTATGAGACACATTGGTTTATTTTAATTAAAAACAACAGTTTCCCACTGTAAGCCCCATTGTATGGAGCACAAGGGTTTCATGCCGCTGTAAAGACTCGCAGCACATTCTGAACCCCTCCATGAATCAGTCACGCGGCACAGCCAGGCAGCGATGCTTCGGATGTCGTCATCTATGGGGCGGCTCTGTTCAGCGGTAGGGTGGTCGACCTCTGATCGGAAGATTGCAGGTTTGATTCCCACCTTGCCCGCCAATGTGTCGAAGTGTCCTTGGGCAAGACACTGAACCCCACGTTGCCTCTGGTTGGAGGTTGGCAGAGCTGCCATCAGTGTGTGACACCTGTATGTTTGAATGTGACCGTGACTGTAAAGCACTTTGGGCCTTCAAGGAAGGTAGAAATGCACGGTATAGGTATACACCACTTACCATCATTTCCGGCTCCTCCCATAAATAAAGTAAGCCTAGATACGCGTTTTGCGCAAGCTCCTCCTCCACTACTCGAGACACGCATCTAAGCCTCGATATAGAATGTCACATGACAACTGAGTACTGGCGGTGCTTCTGGTGTGTCTAAGTAGCAGTAATCTAGAGAGCTATTTTTAGAGGTCCCGAAATGAGTATTGGTGAGTACCGGCCCACTTAAAGCACTAGTGGTGTGGGATCAGTTCTTTCATCATATCCTCAACTCTATCCTCTGTTTATACACTTGAGATTCAGTGAGTACAAGACACATTGCAACAACTACAAAAAGAGTGAAATTTAAAATCATCTGCAGTTCCTTGAGTTTTAAAAATCAACCGCAAGACAAAGTTCCCTGTGAGGTTTTACATGTTCTCATATAATCTCTTTGCTTGCCTGATGTCCTCATAGGCCTTTTTGTTTGTTGTTGCTTTTTCAAGTGTTGTAGATGCTATATATTCACATTTAGTCATATTGCAAGCTTCTGGCTTTTGCATTTGGTTTGCCAAGAAGCTTGGTTGAGCTTGAGCCTAAAGTAGGCTAAATAAACAAAGTGAGACGAGGTTGTGGAATAGAGTATTGAGCAGAAGCCGAAAAAAAGATGATTTGCAGAGGTAAGTTCAAGTGGATATCTGTTAAGGGTTAAAAGTGAGAGTAATTCATTATGTGAAGATAGTGCTCAGTGGTATTCCTCATCTTGACGCTTCGCAGCACAGCGGCTGAAAGCAGTGAGGTGAAGGGGGTAAAGTGGCCGTCAGTGATGGGACGGGTCTGCGGGGTGAGTACCATCCGACGGTCCAATTTGAAGAGTAGGGGCTGCGATGAATGGATAAGAGCCAAATGGATGGTCATATTTTACAGTGGGTCAGTGTGGACAGAATTATCCGACACTGTAATTACAAGTTTGGTTTAGAGGAGAAGGTGAGAGAGAGGGGAAAAGGAGAGACAGTAGCCTTTGTCATGTCCACAAATGAAGAGCAGAGCTTAATTGAGTGGTAACCTCTAAAGCTGTTGTGCTAGCACCACAGTAGGACGGGAGGAGGAAGATGGGCTAAAAAAGAGGAGGAAAATGCTGATAAGGCCTTTTGTAGTCCTTAGCTTTCTGCCATATTTCTCTAAACCCTTTACAGCACAGCGTGTAGACATTTCATTTGGACACACTGAGCAGATTCACTGTTTTTTCTATAAGAGAAAGGCTGAAAACAAAGAAAGCCATAGATAAACAGTTGACCTAAAGCCTTCCTTCTCCTTATTGTAAAATAATTCCACTTTTTTATTGTTGTTTAAAAGCCATCTTATAAATGGTAAAATGTTCTTTCCCCCTGAGTTTGTTTGTTAGTTTTTTTGTAGGAGAGGTATCATGTAATTCATACCCACAGCTAAGCTAAGATGCTAATGTTGATCTTGATACTATTTGGGTAGCTAATAGACAAGGGAAAGCTAGCATGAATAATCAACAAAGTCGAAGTTTGTTTAAGCTTCTTCAGAAAAAAAGACAAAGTTGTCTGTGCTTATAGTCATTGTTGTTTATTTTACGAGAGGGATAATTCCACTAAACTGTTATCATGAACCTTGAGAAGACAGTGACATTCATGTGAGGTTTAATCACTGAAGATAGCAGCTCCTGAGCTAGACTTTCTGCAGTTTAAGTTTTAAAAAAGATCCCACAATGTCTTTCTTCATGCCATTTCACTCATTCGCTCTTTCATTTTTTTCCCCGTTTGCCCACCTTGCACGCTTCTTTTCAATTCTGTTCTGCTCTAATTTTCCCTCCACATCCTAGCATGTGCAATTGTGGCATCTCATCCCAATTTTGACAGACACGTCTTTCCATTTTCTTTCCTCATCTCCAGTCTTATTTTTGGCCTCGTACTCTCACCTCACTAAACCCGACAACCACCCTCCCGACTATGATGTTTTTTCCCTCTTTTCTCCTTTATGTCATGTTCTTCCTGCAATCTTTTGCCTCATCATTTACAGAGCCTTGTATCTTCCAATGTTCCGAGGTAATGGTGGAATACAACAAGAAGAAAAAGAAGGAACAATTTGTTCCCTTTGCATTGAGCAGGGGCTGCTGTAATCAAGGGTGTGATCTGCAAACACACAAACCCAACATACACGCACACACACACACACAAAACAGAGCAATGGTGATGAGGCCATTTCCTCTGTCATCTCCTGATCCTCATCTAACCGCTAATGAAAAACATGAAAATTACCCATAACTCTTTGCACCTCACACTTCAGCAGAAGTAATCTTGGTGCCAATATGAAGTCACTTTGTCGTTTTGCCTGTATTGCCCTTTCTTTTTCTAAAATGGCCATCCCTGCCAATTTTCTTTGACCTGTTAGGCTGGAGTTGAGCACTGGGAGTGCTCCCGGAATGACTGCAGCTGGATGGTTTTAGAGATGTGATTGGAATCAGAGATGTGATGTAGCCTTCCTTACATTGGCCAGTTAGGGTCTGACAAAGGCCACAGTGAGGGTAATGAACACTGAAATATAAGTGAGTAATAAAGCACCACAGATTATTATTTGGTTCCATGGGAACATTGGGAAGCTGAATGTGTGGGTATGTGTATCTTTGTGCTATCAATCTTTAAATTATTATCCATTGTCAGTATGAAGTATAGCCATTATTCATAACTAATTTTAGGAAATACAGAAATGTCTGAATTTCAGACTTCATACCTGCAGTCAATGTTAGTATGAAAAGAGGCATCGTTTAAAATCTGAAAATTAAAATCAGTTTTGGACACTTTAACTGCTGTATGTGCACGAGTACATGCATGCATATTAGATGAGGTGATTCACTGCTATGCTGTCCTCATGACAGCACATTACCTCCTGACACCCTAATACCTCTCTGCACCAGGTGAAGCGAGGTGTCACTTATGATGGCACTTTAATTAATTTTGTTTGTCCTGTTCACTGATAGTCATTGACCGCTGGGTATCTATGCTCGCGCTATTGGGACTGGTGCAGAGAGCAAGAAATGACTTACCAATTGTGGGTGGAAACAGCAGATTGGCTGCACTGCCTTTACTATTTGATGTCATTACAATGCTACAGAGACAGTCTAACTTGTAAAAAACATTTTCTGAATAAAAAAAAAAGGAAAAAAGATTGCTAAAAAGCTAAACTGAAGTCTTCCCAGAATTTAGCTAAGTGTTTACTGTCACACTTTTAGGAAAAATGTATTTAAGTCAAATGTATAACTTCAGTGAAACAAAATGTTGAATTTTGCTTTCCTACCATAAAATGACCTTAAGGCTGGAGCTATATGGTCACTTTTGAAACTTTCAGGAAAACAAACCGGTATAACAACACCAATGTGTCATTTTCAAAGTTGACTGATTAGTACTGTTTGGATAAAAAATGAGTAAACTAGCAGAATTATTTGCATGTCTAATATCAAAGGGCCTATATCATGCTATTCTTATGTCTGTCAGAGTAAACTATATCCATATAATATATGACCTTTGTCACATTAAAGAACAAATTATTTGTGAAATAGGTATGAGCTTGTTTACTATCCAAAAGTAAGACGCCTTGATCTACGAGGCTCCGCCTTTTGCTCTTTGTGGGTGCTTCCCATTTTATGTTGTTAACCTAGAGCCGGTCTCGGCAGCACTTTTGCAAAGACAGATGTGTACACTGTATGTCTGCCTTTAATAACATTTGTTCTAAACATGTGGAAGCCAGGCGTTTATTGGAGACAGGCGTCTGTTGGAGATTTATTCCATCACAGACAGAATGATGATGGTTAATGGGCTCCTTTGCGGTAAATTTCAGTCAAGAAATGCAGAAAACAGCAGATGAACATTTCAGGATTGATTGAAATGATCAGAACATTGTAGTCTGTTCTGATCAGCACTGGCTGTGAACGTTTCTTCTCTCTTTGAAGCATCATCAATATCTGTATCAAAAATCCTCTTGACTTTCGTGCCGATAATTTTCCTGGAGACCCTTTCTGTCATTGCTCAATAATCCATGTTCAAACCAGTTCTTCTGATCCGTTGCTGGCTTTCTTTGCACCTCCACCAGGAAATCATTTGTTGCTCCTTTTTCTGCAGCTGTCCTCCCAATATCATCCATCTGCTTGCACCATTCTTGAATATGTTTAGGATCCACCCCAAATATGGTGCGGATTTCTTACCAGAATATTTTTTGGCATGTGCCACTGCACAAAGTTTTAACTCTGAATTGAATCGAATTTTGGCCATTGCTACACTGGCTCACAACACAAATACCACAGACACCCAGCATCTGCACGACTGTGCATGACCCGGGGAAGATGGGTAGATCTTAAATGAGCTCGGTCAATATTGGAGACTGGCATCCAACAACAGTAGAACATGAGACCTGGCGGCTATTCGAAACGGGTGTCAATAAGAGACAGGACACAGTTGGAAGATTTACAGTACTGTGCATTGAAAATGAAAGAGTTTTGCTGGTCACCGCCAGCTCCACTGAGAAAGTCTGCATGTGTGTGTTAGCCTAGGGATGGTGCTGGCAGCGCAGACTCTTCCAGGAAGGGGATATTCTCACTTGTCTTTGTCACAATGTGAGAACCCGCTCGTTTTCATGGGTGGGAGGGGCTGGGGCTCAGACTGCAGGGTTTTAGAGGAATCCTCAGAAATGTGTGAATGGATCAAAATACCGCTTTGGGGTCGTTTATAGTGAGGAATGAACATTATAATACACTTAAAAGTTTAAAACATCTATTTTGCATGGCAGAGGCCTTGTAAAAAAAACAGACTATTAGAAAAAAATTAACAAAAAATGTCATCATTTCTACAAAGTTTCAAACATGTTCTAAAAGGTAGACATACACACATTTCTTTCCAACTGGTTAAACATTAGTAATAAATACCTAAGACCTAATAAATTGTGAAAAATCATTAACTTTAAAATGTTTTAAAGATTTGTGAATGGTGTAAGTTTCATGTAATAAATGGCAAAACTGTAGCTGCTTTTTTTGATTTTAGCATAGTTTGTTTTGTGATCAAATGTTTACAAAGTGTACTTAGTAGAATTATTTTTCTCCAGCAGCTGTTTTGAACTGAAACTGTTTTTAAGAGCCATAGCAAATCTAATGTCAAACTATTTAACTATTACCTGAACAATTAGGAAAACAAGCATGGTATTGATTGAACTGTTCTGCAGTTATACCTGAACAGATTTACCTGTTAGGTACCAGTTATATTTGAATTGTTGTCATTCAGGCTTACACAATTTGCTGCACTGTTGGGTGTATTTAAGCACTTTTTTTATCTTCACATTTTCATAGTATCAAAATGAAATTAATGGACTCTGTCTTGTCTCAGCAACTTGGTCTATCACTCTGGATGCCCTGATAGTGCGCAGTCTCTATCCAAATGCAAGGTTTGATTATTCTTTGTCCAAGTTTGGGTTCTGCTTCTCTAATTCTAGTTTTTCTGCTTCTAAAGCCATAGGAGCTCTGGTGGCAGTCATTATATTTCTGAAAACAGTATGTATTTCAACATCCGAATGGAAATAGCAGCAGCATTGGAAGAGGAAGTAAAAAAGAAAAAAAAAATCAATTGACACGAGTCAAATTTGCACAGTAGACATGACATGCAGTTCAACACCTAGCTACTTTGAAATGAATCATTTTGCTTGTCTAAATAGAGCAGTTTGGCACCTCCAGGATGTGGGGACAGGCAGTCTATATTGGTTTATGACCAAATATCACAGTTTAAAAGGAGGGATGCCTGCAGGACCAGTGATTCTGTCAGTCAATTGTGCAGTACCATAACTGAAGAACTTGGAATTTCCATGACTTGCAAGCTGATGCTGTTTGGCTCAGATATATTGTTTTTCTTGTTTACAAAGAGTTTTTTTTAACTCGTTTTTACTTCTTACAGGAAGCTATTGTTTTTACAGTATTTTTTTAATCTAATGAATTAAAATGTGTATTTTTTTCTTTTTTTGTTGCTAGATTTTTACTGTTTTAAAGTTTGAGTTTTATATGGCATTACATATTTAGTGTTGAAGACTTTGACTGAAGACAAGTTCATATATAGTTCACCTTAACTTGCATATATGACCCAAACAAAAGAGAAGAGCTTAATCATGGTCATGCATGATGATTGGTGATGACCGTGATTGGTCTTGTTTGATCAAAATATCTATACAGTCAACAGAGTTTAGTTGAATTATGTGTATAAAAGAGAGAAATAAAAACACAGCTTTTTGTGTAGATTCTATTTCAAAATGGAGATCCTGTTTTTCAGTTGCGACTCCATTTTTATTTATTGTTGTCATTTATGCTGGAATGAAGTACGGATGTGTGTTTTTTTTTCTTTTAATAGTGATTCTGTGATTAGCTTGAAAAATCTGAAAACAAAATGTGCTGCTAGGCAGATCTAAGCAGGAAGTAAATATCAGCAGCATTCTCAGCATGACTCATTATGAAATTAACAGAGATGCTGCAGATTTTTAAAGGCTTCTTTTCCCCACTAAAAACAATCAGTAAACACAAGTTGCTTCTTTCCAGCCCCAGCTATGCTGTAAAATGACACAACTATGTAATAACCTAAATGCTTTACAAATTTGTACTATGAGGTTGCTTTGATATAGGTTAAAGACTTAAAATACATTTATATTTTTTTCCATTTATAATTTACTGTTAGTGTGATGGCAATGAATGTTTTCCTAAACTGTGAGGGGTGTTAGCTCATTTTATTATTAGACTTGTCCTTCAGAATTCAGTCATACTGCTCTGGAGAAATGAATGCAGGCTTAGGGTCTACTCTTATTATTCATAGAAAATGCAGACTAGGGACTGTGGGATTGAAACGTGCATGAGTGAAGTTAGAAAATAAGGAATGGAAGGGGTTGGATGTGGGAGAAGTGGGGTAAATAAACACACAAATAAAGAATAAACAATCACAGCAGCCTTCATTGCATAAACAGCAAGGAACCAATCAGCACCCTTGCTGAACGCCCTAGAAATCATGTGTAATGAGTGGGAAAAGATTAGAGAGAGCTCTTGTTTTGCTGTAAATTGACATTAGTAAAAGAAAACTCTTTTACTTGGCCAGTCTGATCAAGACAACAGAAGAAGGGGGAAGGGGTGGGAATAAACACTGGAACTACTAGCAGTGTGAGTGAAAACACAAAGATAATAAGAGCACTACTGCATTGGTGATTTATGTTGCTACAATGGTAAAAAGAAAAAGGACATTTGACATCTGTTACACTGGTTTTTATCTGTGCTTTAAAAAAGAACGACTCAAAAGGTTTAGGTTAACATTTTTATTTCTGTTTTCTCAATAAGACTTTTTTGCTGTACAGATAGGGATGCCAAAATGACAGAGAACATGACCAAAAGAGAAAAAATTACATATTTTAGAAGAACTTTGGATACCCATTTAGGTCTTGCTTGAGCTGCAGGGATTAATTTAACCTTCAATTCAATTCAATGTTATTTTAAAACCCAAAATCCCTACCATAGTCGTCTCAATGGGCTTCACACCGTAAACAAAATAACATAAAGTCAGTCATAGAATATAAACAATAGCTGGTTGCTAAACTAAAATAAACAGACTAAGCTAAACTGGTATCCCTTCCCCTTAGGTCCTCCTTCTCAGTGAGAAAAAAACTCTTAATAAAGAAAAAAAAAACATTTTTGGGGGAAAAAAATTACCTCAGGGATGCTCACATAAAAGGAAGGGTCTCACCCAGAACGGGCAGACGGTGTGCAAGAAATGTTAAAGAAAAATTATCTTATCTAACTCTACAAGTACATGTTTGAATAACAACTACATGTTTAAATACCAACTACAAGTTTAAATACCAACTACAA
>BSAI01000085.1:959583-978323 GCA_036245035.1 Adrianichthys oophorus | reverse complement strand
TTGGGTTGTGATATAATATTTTAATCCAATCAATGAAGGATTCCCCATTTTTCACATAGGATTGATGGTCTAGGACACCAAGGTGGAAGGGGCTCTATGTTCCCCCTTGCACAAGAGGCCACTATTGTGATTATTTGGTTGTCTTCTTTGTTCAGGTTCTATCAGCACTTCAAGTCCTTCTCTACCTATTCCTCTACCTCCTTCTTCTCCTCTTGTGGGGCAACTGTGGTGCAGTGGAAAGGGTGGTCAGCCTCTGATTGGAGGACACTGAACGCCACATTGCCTCTGATGGAAGGTTGGCGCCAGTGTTCGGCAGCAGAGCCGCCATCAGTGTGTGAATGTGTGTGTGAATGGGACTGTGACTGTAAAGCGCTTTGGGCCTTCAACGATGACCATATTTTTAATAACATCCACCGAGTCTCTCTGACAGCATTAGCTCAAATCCTCAAGAAAAATCAAGTACATATGAAGCAACTGTATTGGGTACCATTTGACAGAAATTCAGAGAGAGTGAAACATCTGCGCGCTGAGTATGTGGAGGTATTTATTGATCATTTAACTGATATGGTGTAGTATTGTGCACTGCTCATAATGGTTTGGCACCAAACAAATGTGCAATAAATATTGAATAGCATCCTATTGTCTTTTACTGTGTTTCAGAGTCTTGCAAATTGATGCAGAACAAATTCAGCATGAATTTATATATGTGGATGAGGCTGGATTTAACCTCGCAAAAACACAAAGACGAGGGAGTAATGTCACTGGAAACAGGGCAATCACCGATGTGAGAGGAGGTGACATCACCCTCTTCGCTGCTATCACAAAATGGGGTCTTCCACCACCATGCAAATCTAGATCCCTATAATTCAAATCTAATACTTGCATTTTTGACAGATTGCACGAGAATGCCACAGAATTAAACCAAGTGGACCAGATGCATTGTCATTTGGGACAATGTCTCATTTCATCTGGCTGCTCTGGTCCAAAATTGGTTCCATGATCACCCTAAATTTGAAGTCTTATACCCCCCTTCCTGAATCCCCCTTCCTGAATCCAATCAAAGTTTTTTTCACCATGACGGTGGAAGGAATACAACCTGCGGTCCTATGACTGTTTGCCCCTCATTCAGACCATGGAACCGGCATGTGATCAAATGAAGCGGCTTCTGTACAGGGGTGGATTTGTCACTCGGTTTCTCGCCAATGAAGACATAGCCCATGTGGATGAAATCTTATGGTCTGATCCAGCTAGACGAAAAGATGAGGAATGGTTACAGTATTAACTGCAGAAATGTAGTTAATACAAATCTTGTGTACAAATCTCTGTACACAAATCTTAGGCCTACTTTTGTACATTCTCCCTGTATCTCAAACTAATTATAAAGAATGCTGTGAGTTTGTCACTATTTTTGTTTAGTCATCGAAATGATCCCTTACACAGCAATGTCTGGCAATTCATTTTTTTTTTTACAATTGTATTTTTTATTTAACACAGCCACATGAACTGTCTGCAATAGTGTCCGATCATTGAGAACTGTGCTGGTTAAATTAATTATGATTATCTTTTTGAGAAATGGAACTTGGTTTTCTAAATTGTATGTAAACAACTGAAAAAAAAAAGCAATTGATCTAATTCATCTATTTTTAATAGAAATTACTCATTGCTGAGAAAAGCCTCATCTCAAGGTATGTTGATTTAAATTTGTGACATTGTGGTGCAGAAAAAGATCAAAATACAATTAAAATGGGGTTTTATGATGTTTTTTATGAAAACAAACTTCAAACCTTTACTTTTACACCTCCAAAATCGTCTTTCTATGGATGTGTCACAACCGCTTGGTCCATTGTTAATATATGTCTATTGTACAGTGTTTTGCTGTGTAGTGTGTTGTGTTTGCTGTGTGTTTTATCAGTTTTAACAACAGAGTATTTATTGTGACCCTAAAATGAGCTTTAGACTTGAAGAGTCGAGTATTTTAAACATTTAGCCTATAATTTGAAAATCACATTTGGTTTTTTGCAGTGTGTGCAAATTTTGACTACTTCATTATGACTTGAAGTGAGGTTTTTACTCAAGAGTCAAGTATTTTGTATATTTAGCCTGTCTTTTGAAAATTGTGATTGGTGAAATTTGTATAAGGTTTTGAAAATTTGTTTTAGCAATGGGGAAACACTGTTATATACATATACTAAAGTACATATGTTGACGTTCTGTGACATTCAGTTTACTGTCTGATGCGATCAGCTCTCTGCGTACCCCAGCAATCAGAGGGTGTGTTTAAATGTAAACATTTATGACACGCATAACCACATTTTAATAATCCTTTCCTGTAATCTTCACAGAAAAAAATCAAACTAAAACATTTCCAAAATTAAACAACAAATAGTCTGTCCTCTCCCGCCATCGTCCCTTTGAGACTTTGGAGGCTGCAGCTCCTCACACATTTAACAGTTTGTTCAAACTTCATAAAAGTGATGGGAATTCTGGCTCTTCTTAGCCATCCGGCTCTTTTAAACTTGTGCACAAAATTAAAAAGGTAAAAAAATGTTTTATACATGTATATGCTTTTATTTTTCCTTTCAGATCAAATGTACAAAACAAATGATGAAAAAACAAAGATTTACTATTCAACTTTTAAAATGAAACAACACATAATACTGATTAAAAAATGCAAAATAATAAGAAGGTTTGCATTGATGGTAAAGGTTGGTATTTAGAAATAAATGTCTCATCTTTGTGAAGCTGATCTGGTTTCTTCTGTCAGTAATGATCCGTCTGTTCTCAGGTGTCTGTTCAGGTTGTTGTGGAGCCGGTTCTGTTTGAAACTTTTTTCTTCCAGACTCTAAATTCTGCTTCATATTATCATTTACAGTGAAAAGGTTTCTGAATTTTCTCCTTTTTCTAGTGTCAATCAGTCAGTCCTGTTGTGTTGTTGCATCTCTATCTCTCCCTTGTGCGCATCTCCTTCACGTGCACGCAGAACGGCAACGAGCTTTGCAAAGCGTGCTGGGTACTTCAGCAAGTCGTGCACTGACAGAATTATAAGTTGTGTTTTCAGGTGAGTTCAAATAAAACTTTAATGCAAGTAAACAGGACCCTTGTTTTTATCTTTGAGAACATGACAACAATCATAAAATAAAAAGCAGATTAACCCAATTAAAGAAAAGCAAATAATTTGTAATAAATCAATTCCAATTAACGCCATTATTTGACACTCCTAATTCATGATGATAAATATTATTATTATGCATCTTAATTTACTTGTATTTTACTTAAACTGTCAGCATCATCACATTTTACTGGATTCATTACTTTCCTTTGTTCTCATTTGTTTTTTCTTGTTTTACTGTGCAGGCTGACTGTGACTCCACCCATTCATCTGGGGATCCTGTTTAACAGTCACAGCTACTTCTGTAGGCTGCACAGTGGCGTAGCGGTTAGTGATCTCATCTAACAACAGTTCAAACAGTGTCGCTGAAGCAGCACTCCAAACAGCTGGTAAAGAACTGTTTCTTCCAGTTGAGGAATATTTCTAGACTCAGGAAAATTGTGTCATATGAAGATCTTGAACTTCTTATTCATGCATTTGTATCTACGTGACTAGACTAATGTAATAGTCTGTTTTTTCTTTCTTAATATAAAGGCGCTGTCTCTTCTGCAGTTGATCCAAAACTCTGCTGCGAGGATCTTGACCCACACCAAGAGAAGAGCTCACATGTCCCCTATCCTCAAAGATCTTCATTGGTTCCCGGTTGTTTATTGCTTCCAACATAAAATATTAGCGCTGACTTTTAGAGCCCTGCATGGTCAAGCTTCTTCGTATGTCTCTGATCTGATTGCCCCCTACTGGCATTCACGTATACTGAGGTCTGTGGATCAGAACCTGTTAATGGTCCCTCGCACACGCTTTCAGACCAGAGGAGACAGATCTTTCCAGGCTGTTCCTCCTAAATCCTGGAATGAGCTCCCACTCTCCCTGCATTCCCTGGGCTCTGTAAACTCTTTTAAATGCCATCTTAAAACCTTTTATTTATTTATTTTAACTGAATCTGTTTTTTATTCGGGCTAGCGATGATTGTTTTATGTGGTACATGTTCTTGTCTTTTGTATTTTTAGCTTTAGGTATTTTATGTTTTAAACCTTTGAAGTTTTTTGTCTCTTGTTTTTACCTTTTAAAGTTTCTGTCTTTTATCTTCTTAACTTGTGAAGCACCTTGTGACTTCTACCTGGGAAAGGTGCTATTTAAATAAAACTTATTAACTTAATTCAAATCCCAGCCAGGACCTCTCTGTGTGGCATTTACATGTTTTCTCTGGACATTCTGCCTTAGTCCCACAGTTCCAAAACATTCTTCTTAGGTTGAAGGTAGGTCTCCGGGTGTGACTATGGGTGTGTGACTGTGTGTCCTTGCAACAGGCTGGCAATCTATCCAGGTTGTGCCCCACCTTCACCCAATAGTAGCCAAGTTAGACTCTGGCAGGGCCTTGACCCCATAGGGATAAAGCAGGTTAAGTAAATGAATGGATGTGTCACTATTCAGCCGGCCACCCATGCCTCCAACCACCAGAGGGAGCCCTCGCCTGAGTTTTGAGCTCCCCTGCCCTTCAGCTCTCCATTGACTCATTCCTGTGCAGCTGTTGTCTATCAACATTATTAGCCTCTAGATAATAACTCTTACAGGTTACACATCATTGCGAAGTCGTGTTTTGCCTAGCTGATAGTCTGAGCGTTATATCTTGTGTCTGATCCCTAGTGCCTTGACCCTTGCCTGTTTATTCGCCATCCAGTCTTGCATTTGTGTTTCTGACCCTTGCCTAAAATCTGACTACCTCTGTGTCTTGCTCCTGTGCTAAGTCAAACATCAAACATGTGCATTTGGATCCAAACGCCTCTGCCTCCTTGTTACAGAAGAGTTCACCAAACATGGATCCAGCATTAGTGGTTTCTAGCCCTTCTAACCCAGCCAGTTATGAAGCAGCCGGATGATGCTGCTCGAGCATGGACACCATCTCCAGCGAGTGACTGCTGCCACCGATGTCATCATGACTCACCTACAAGCTGATCCAATCCGAGTTCACCTTCTTCAGGGACACACCCATCCACCTCCTTTATAGGCTCGGCGCCACCAGCCCTGGCTGCCGGAGCACCGAATGGTCCCCGGCTTTTGTTTTCTGATAAGTTTAACGGAAAGACTGAGCTCTGTCGTGGGTTTCTCCTGCAGTGTGAGCTGTTCCTGCGGCAGCAGTCCCACCTCTATGCCACAGAGGAGGTTAAAGTTGCATTCCTCTGCTCTCTGCTCACTGGTGAGGTGCTCAAGTGATTTTTGGCAATGTGGGCTGGACGAACTGTTCCATTTGACTCGTAATGCGAGCATTCGCCCAGCAGCTTCATGAGGTCCTCAACCATTCAGCTGATGGCAAAGATCCTGGTGAACTCCTTATGGAATTTACTCAGGGAGGAGACACAGTCGCTTCATATTCGTTGAAGTTTCTAACTCTGGCAGCTCAAAACAGCACCCCGGACACTCTCAAGAGGCTCTTCTACAGTGGATTATCGGGAGGCATGCAGAGAGAGCTGGCGTGTCGTGACGAAGGAATGAGCGTGGAGGATCTCATCCAGCTTGCCATCTGACTAGATTACCTGATGCGGTCACGGCAGCTGGCCTCCAACCCTGCGTTGACTTTCGTAGTTTGAATGAGGTCACCATTAGGTACCGCTATCCCCTGCCACTAGTATCTTCAGCCCTAAAACAATTACGTCAGGCCTGGTACTTCACGAAACTGGATCCTACAATTAGTGCATACAATTTAATATGCATTCGAGAAGGAGATGAATGGAAAACTGCCTTCTCTACAACCTCTGGACATTACGAATATCTAGTCATGCACTTCGGACTTTGAAATGCCCCCTCCGTGTTCCAGGCCTTCGGGAACGACGTGTTTACAGACATGCTCCAACACAGTGTTGTCATTGTGTATATTGATGAAATCCTAGTCTACTCCTCTATGTTTGAGGATCACGTTTCCCATGTTCGTCAGGTGCTGCAGCATCTCATTGATCACCAGCTGTACGCTAAAATGGAAAATGGCAGTTCCATAAGATTTCCATAGCATTTTTGGGTTACAACATCAGCGCTCACGGGGTGGCTGAAATATGAGTGGATTCATATTTCGCATCATTTGAACACATTGCTGGTACTCTGAAGTGGCCACGTGAGATTTTGTTGTTGTTACTCCACTGTAAAATAAATGGGAATGCCCAAGAGGTCGTAGCTGCATTCCCTGTCGAGGATTTGTTAAATTATAAGGTTAAAACGCCTGTTTTGTAGGCCTATGAACTCGTGCCTGAAGCCTACCGCCAGAGGTTCAGACAGGAGAAAAAAAGGTTCGTCTCAAACTCATGCGTAGTTTGAGGGGGCAGCAGTCTAAGTAAAGATGCCCAGACTTCCCTCTCTCCGGCCACTTCCTCCACCTCTTCTGGGGAGACCCCGAGTCGTTCCCAAGCCAGCCGAGAGACATAGTCTCTCCAGCGTGTCCTGGGTCTTCCCCGGGGCCTTCGCCCAGTGGGACATGAGGGACACAGGTGGGTCCCAAATGGTAATACTGGCTAGTGCATTGAACTTTGCTGAACACTCGTATTGTGGTTATAGCTCCAATAGCACTTTGTGGTATTGGGACGGAGTACACTCCTCGCCCTGTGCATTGTGTACATCTGACAACCAGCTTAGTGTCAGGAATATTTCCCATGGCAGTGTGTCTAAAGTTATCCATAAAAGGGGTAGCCATTCTGCTGGAAAATGATGTGGCTAGCAGTTAAGTCCCAAATCTCGAAGCACTGCAAAAACCCACCATTGCACCACATAAACATCACCCCTGTGGTTTCAAGCAAAAGCTGTACCCAGCTTGCGCCTTTATGTGAGTACCGTACTCGGACGTTGATGTGACAAAAGGCCTTGATGACCGATGACCCAGCTAGCTAGGATTTGGTCGGTTCCTGACACCTCCGGAGCCCAAACAGAACAGGAGAACCCGTCAAATGATGCCCTGTTCGTATTAAATTAAGTTCTCCTCCCGACACACAATAAGTCATGCATCATCACACTACACTCGTTTTGGTTGGTTTGTTTTCAAACCTTTTCATTTTAAGGTTTGCAGCTTAAGGGGAGGGGTGTTACAAACTCTGGTCTTGTCTGCGTATTAGTGTGCTGTATGTGTGTCCCTGTGTGATTTTCTTTTGAGTTTCAGCTCTTGCAGAGGTCCAGCTCCTCCACTGCTGCTGATTCCGCCCCTCCTGCAGAGCTGATTGAGGCAGTCACCCTTTACCAATCACCCGGCTGGGAGGGAAGCTCAAAAGCACCCAGGAACCTTTGCTCCAGCGGCAGCTGAATTCCTGAGAGGAATTAGTTTCTCTGCATGCCCCTGTTGTCTGTCTGGCCAAGCCTGTGAAAGCCTCTACTTTCCCCCTCCTTTGTTTAATTCTAGTGTTTTTTCTCTTTTGTTGGAATGGACATCTTGTGGTCTTTGATTGCTGTCTAAGCAGTTGTTGAGTTTTGGTGACTGCATGTCTACATTTCTGTTTCTTTTGTTTTTATGTTAACACCTGCCATCTGTTGCCAAATATACGGCTGTGTGGCCAATTTACCCAGCCCAGTTATTCATTTTCTCTTTATGTTACCTCCTTCCCAATGAGGGATGTAACAGGATACTATCCTCAGTCCAACGGCCAGGTGGAACGGCTAAACCAGGAAGTCACCAGGTTCCTCAGGACACATTGTACTCCCCATTAGGAGGATTGGAGCCGATTCCTGGTCTGGGCTGAGTATGCCCAGAACTTATTAAAGAAGACTGCCACAGGACGCACTCCCTTCCAATGTGTTCTGGGGTTAAAACCACTGCTCTTCCCTTGATCAAGAGAGACCACGGAACTGCCTGCAGTTGACAACTGCTTTCGCCAATGTGAGGAGACATGGGAAGCGGCCAACGTTCAACTTCAACACGTCGTCCGTGTCAGGATCCTGGTCGCCTCCCCCTCACACCTGGCTTCAATCTCCTCACCTGCTCCTCATTGCCTCATCAGCCTGGAACCTTCTTATGGACCTCCATGCCCTTCAGCCGGCGTCAGTCCGTCTGCTTAACGCGGTGGAGTTTTCTGACCCCTGCTACGCCTTAAGCTATAGTTCATGTCTTGTTTTGGTATCAACACTCACTGTCCTGTCTTTTTCAAGGAATTCTACGCCTCCACTGCCATCCACTGCAAAACCACCCGGACTCCTGATCACGCCTGTCATCACCACTCTCCTTCTGACCAGCGGCTCACCCTCCAACCCAAGCCAAGCAACAAACTGTCCGTAACTCCCCACCAGGACTGGCACTTATTAAACACTCCTTCAAACAAACTCCTGTCTCTAGCCTGCTTTTGGGTCCAGACCCCCTCATCCCTGACAGTCCGTCGGACCCAAGAACGGGCTGACCTACGTCGCCGTGAAGGTCCCAGTCTGACGTCAGGGCAGTGGGCTTGGCTCTCCACAAGGGATCTCTGACTCAGGCTGGTCCGTTCAAAGTCATAAAACAAATAACCCCTGTCTCCTTCCATCTGCAACTGCGTCCAGAGTACCGGATCTCTCCCACGTTTCATATCTCCCTGCGTGAATGCAGCAACAGCGAGCTCTTAATGAAAGCGCATAAATGCGGAAATTCCATGCAGCCCCTGAAAGCACCAGCTGCTGCGGCGAATGTGAGGATTAAATAAAAAATGTCTGAACAAACTCTAAGATGGATGTTTGTGGTGGCCAAGTGGGGAGGGATGGCAGATGCTTTAAAGTCATGGTTGTGAGTTTGAGCCTCATGTCAGAGATAAGGAATGTCTCACCTGCCAAAGTGGCTAGTCAAATAAAATTTCTACCCGCCAAATAAAAGTTTTACCTGCATTTGGCGGGTGGGTGGGTGTTAATTTAGAGCCCTGTGTAGATCTGTATCTTTATGCGTAGTTTTGGGTGTATGAAAAATACCACACAAAACATTTTATTAAGTGTGCTTAATTTTTTACAATAATGAATCATGTTTACACATGCCTAACTATTTTTTACAGTCACAGTTTTCTTTCTGCAAGTGACAAACTGGTACTGAAAAAGCATTTACGTTTAGAACCTTCAAAAATTTTGTTTTTTAGATGCACAGAGAAATGTTTGCAGATCCAAAACATTTTTAGATATTGCTTAAATTTCAGCACATCCCATCAGCGGTAACCACAATAAATCAACTTTCACTGATTTGGTAGACAGTTTTACATCTGATGCTCTTCCTGACAAAACCCTATATTTTTTCTGGGCTGGGGGCTGACACAGGGAGACCCAGAGTTGGACCCACCCTATGGCTTCATACATAGTTGGACAGCATGAAGGGTCTTACCTAAGGAATCAAACTGGATTAAGCTCGTTGCAACCTTTGGGAAGCAAACGCTGGCTTCCACACCCCAGTCCTATACCCAGCCAATTGATCCATGAAGCCTCAATATCCAAAAGACCTGCACGTTTTTGAAATGAATATAACTTTAGAAACACCTACCGTTAAGTTTGCACTGTAAAAACATGTCAAGCTTAAGTTGAGTCATGGCAACAATACTTTAAATCTTCTTCCTTCAAACATTTGACACTCATCCAAGTGGCTTTGATCCTCGGATACACCAGGACGCCATTGACTCATGTAACAGACATCATATTCGTATTTCAACTGTTTATGCCCAGCTCAATACAGAAAACCATTCTCCAAATGACTGAAGGAAGTGAAATGATAGGAAAAAAGGTAGGTGTGTTTTGGGGAGAAATGAAAAGAAAAAGATACATTGAATTTTGAAGGATATTTGGGGGTCCTCATTCTGGCTGGGGTTTATAGGTTGAAAGATGAGTCAACTGATTTGCTTTGGGTAGTTCTTCACATAATTCTCAAGGTGACACCCCCCACCCATTTTCTCAAAATCTCAAGATTTTTGGCTTTGTTTGATTGTGCTTTCTCCTCAACAAAGTGAGGCTGTTTTGACAGCAGTGAGTCTGTAAGTGAAGCAGAAAATAGACATAATCCCATCTGTTAATGTAACTTTAATCATAAGTCTCTTTTCTAGGACTCCATGTAGATTGGAATGTTTGAAAACATCTGGATCAGGACCCATGTTGGTTTAGAGTCAAGTTGAAACCATATTTTTTTACATGTAATTTTAACAAAACTCTATTTGGTTGTTTTACCTGAACATCAAAACTCCATTTACAGGTTCACACACTCAGTCAGGGGGCCTTGCTAGTCCTGGTTGGGTAGCTGCACACACTCAACTACATACACACAAACATCTTAGTAGGTTCACTGCAACATAAACAAGAAGCTAGGTTCAACCACCCTCGACGACACGTTTAATTGACCTCGTTCAATTAAAGGCTTTATGTATATGGTCTTTTATTTGTGTTTTGGGCCTACATGTTCAAAACTCACCTTCACTTGTGGCTACAACCATTTTGGGGTTTTGTGGCAGTTGAATGTGCGTTAAAAGTTAAACCTGGTCAAACTTTGACCAATTGGGAACTCTTATTTGGTGACGTATAGATGGCATACAAATAGTGCCAAACATTTGAGAATTGATCATGGAGGAGAAATAAATGGTTGCAGTTTATGCTGAAAATATATGACACCAAGTCTTTTTGTTCCTACGCTATTTCAGCGTTCACCTTTCATTGTATTGCTGTTTCACAGATTTTTTTCAGTGCAGTTTTGCATGCCTTTTTTCTATTTCTCTACAGTACTCTGTGCTCTGATTGGCTGATGAGCTTATCAATCAATCAATCAATCAATCTCCTTTGTGTCTGCTGCAGTGTTGCCAGATTGGGCAGTTTCCCAGTTTTGATTTTGAACTTGTGGTCAAATATTGCTTTGTGCAGGTGGGCATCATTTTGGTGAGTTTGGGGTTGGTTTGGTGGTTTTTAGCTAGATTAACTTTTTGGAGAGTATATTTGGAGATCTGGCAGTTTTTAGATTACTTTTGGGCTGGAGAGCCATATCTGATAACACTGGTCTGCTGGACATAAAGTGCTCAGCTTGCCAGAGTTACATATATCTTTAATGAAAATCTGATTAATTTTTTTTTTAATTCTAAAACTCTGGACTCCTTTTTCTTTGACGAGAAGATTTCCATTGCTTCAACATCCAGTACCAAGCCTGTAGGTGGCAGATGTGCAGTAAGATCGGATAGCTACAATCCAGTGTGAACACCAATACGTTTCATAGGCTAGAGACTGCTACGCCAGCCTGTTACCATTCCCCAAGATACGTAAAGAGTGATGCCATATTGGAAAGGTCTGCAAACATTATAAATATTTGAAATCACCCAGGCAGACGATGCGCAGCGCAGATCGCCTGGATTGCGATGCATGCTGGTTCGTTTTTTGCACCATCACATGTGCGCCGTCACGAAAGTATCCCGAAAAAGGGGCAGGAGCATGGCGCCTACTTAGGTGAGTGCAGCCAGAAAACAAGCACTGCACTGACTGCAACCACCCTGATGACTACAAAACAATGCATTGTGGGAAATGGTGTCCTGTCAGTTCTTGTAGTTTGACATGATGCTGATCAAAAATGGCTGGTGCTCAGCTAAGGAAATCTGTGTATTTTGTAACTGGTTCTGTAAATAGCGACGAACTTATGAAAAAAATTATTTGATTGAAAAAGTCACATGACTGACACTGTACCTGTTTCAAATGGACACCAACGCGCTAAACTGTGTTTATGAAGTAATGCATCTGCCAAAAAAAGTCTTGGATCTTTTGTGGTTCATCTTCAGACTCAACAATGATTATGGAGCAACCTCAAGACAACAGAAAGGTTTTCGCCATATGGGACTATTTTGACTTCATATCGGAATATAAGGTCTTTGTTTTAATGTCTTAGTTGTTTGCCTTGTTTCTCTTGATCTATTTAAATACAGATTCAATTAATAATATATTATTTTCTGCAGCTTAAATGTGACATTTGTTTAACCAAACTTTCTTATTTGAACAAATCCCCTTCCCAAATGAAGATATGAAATAGTGTAAAATAAAAAAACCATTACTTAAATCATATTATTGTGACGTGACAGGCGGTGTGGTTTGTTGCTACTGATTTGTTTAGTCAGATTTACAAACCGAATATATTTCCTGAATACTGTTTGTGTTTCAAATCTCATATCAGAATTCTTTCCAAATGCATAGCAGGTTCATATTGGGCCAAGGATTTATGTAAAATGTACATTAGTTCAGTGCCAAAAAAAACACCAAGGTTGATGCTACACACAGACGAAGGTACAGTCTCTCTCACACACAGATGCAGGCCACAGACAGAATTCGCACACTGGCCTAAGGTCTACACTGTAAAATAGTTGCTGTAGATTTTACAGTAACGTACCGGCAGCTGGATGTCAGTAATTATTGCAAAACATTTTATTAATATTATTTCTGTAAAATGAAATACAGTAGAATTTCTGTGTACTGTATTTAATTTTACAGAAATAAAGCTGTAAGAGGAATCACAATACAAAGATACTGCAGTAACTACTGGCTTTCAGCTGTCAGTAGTTACTGTTAATGTTCCTACAGTAATTGAACTGTGCTTCCCTTTACGATAATATTACTGTATTATTTACTGTATATGGTTCTCTTATGACAACTTCTCCAGCTGTTTTGAGCGAAGACCATTTTCACATGTCCTCTTAGTTCATCACAATCACTCTTCCAGCTGTTTTTAGCCAAGGAGACATTCACCCTGAGCAAGTTCTTAGATCAATGCAACACCCGACAGAGACATACAATTCTTTATTTTATATAACTGAACAGTTTCAAGTCAACTTGACAGAAATGAACAGGTGCACACAGATAATATACTAACCCAATACACAAAGGTTTTCACAGGGGCTTGAACTCAGGACCTCTAGCCTCATGGCACCACCATGTCAACACAGTTTGATGTACCAATAATTTCAGTGGTAGCGCCATTTTGTTTGGATGTATTCATTTTTGAAAACTGTTTTAACAGCTAATGTTTAGTGTTATTTTAGCTTAATTCCTAAAAATAAAAGCCTTACCATAATTGCTAAATGTATTGATACATCCAACTAGCCTTTCCTTTTCTTCTTTTTTCCACACACATGACAAGTCAGCATTGATCATGCTTGTTTTACATTAAATGCCTACATATTAATACTCAAGGAAATTGTTATACTACAGTCATTCAATGTTTGTTGAAAATAAAAAAAATGAGGAACATGATTTTTTAGCGTGAATAAGAAAAAGTTTATTCTATACTCTATACAGTTATATAAGCAATTGAACTTGTGATCCTCTTGTTCTGAAACCATAATGCATCACCATGCTATCTCTGAGAAGATTCAAATTGAATTTTCTTCTTTCACAATTGCAAAAGATATTGAATTAAGTCCATTAATGATGTGTACATTTGCCACAGGGTTAATACTTTTAAATCATAATGACAACAGAAATTTTCCAAATGACCCTGTTCAAAGGTTTACATACCCCAGTCCTTAAAATCTTGCATTGCCTCCTTTTGCATCAGTATTAGCTTGAAGTCTCCTGTGGTCATTGTGGATGAGGTTTTTCATTTTCTCTAGTGGTAAAGCAGCCCATTCTTCTTGGCAGGTAACCTCAAGTTCTTTTAAATGCTTGTCTTTCTTGCTTGAACTGCCTGTGTGAGATCTCCCCAGAGTGACTCAATAATACTGAGGTCAGGAGACTGAGCCGGTCACTCCAGTACCTTCACTTTGTTCTGTTGTAACCAATGACAGGTGGACTGGGCCTTGTGTTTTGGATAGTTGTCATGTTGAATGTCCAAGTGCATCCCATGTGCAGTCTCTGAGCTGAAGAGTGACAGTTTTCCTCCAGTATCTTCGGATCACGTGCTGCATTAATCTTGCCATTAATTTGACCAAGTTTCTTATGCAAGTTTTTTGTAGCGCACACATCGCCAGATTATCAGCAATCTGTCTTTGTGTTTCCCAGTAGAAATAGTGTTATTTTCATCATAAACCTTGTTGACTCCTCTCCAAATGTAGTATTTATGGTTGTGGCAAAAAAGTTCAATCTTGGTTTCATTACTCCAAATTACTCTGGTCCAGAAGTTTGGAGGCTTGTCTTTGTTCTGTTTGGTGCTGGTGTAGGTGAGCTATTTTGTGGCATTTGCAAAAAAAAAGTCTTTCTTCTGACGACTCCACCATGCAGCCCATTTTTCTCCAGGTGCCTCCTTATCTGGAAACAGACAGGCCACAGTTTGTCAGAGTCCTGGGTCATAGCTGAAGTTATTTGTGGATTTTTCGTTTTTATCCCGAACGATTTTTCTGACAGCGATGTTTTGTGACCGTGGTTTGGTTTTAACAGAACCCTTCACTTTGCACTTCTTGATTAAAGTTTGAACACTGCTGACTGGCATTCTCAGTTCCTTTTTTGTTACAATTCATATTCCATAAAAAGTGACCGAGAAATTTCTTCCAGGGAACGTAAACTTATGAGTATAACTGTTCATTTTCCTCGTCCTAGCTGCCATCTGGTTTAAAACTGTACAGCTGCACAGCTCCAATATTGTTCAAATTTTTATGCTACCCAAATGTTTGCTTGGGGTTGTAAGAGGATGTAAGGTTTCGAGAGTGTAAACAAAGGAATGATGGATATCAACATAGGATGACTACCATGCTAGCAGAGGCGGATTTCTGATGAACTCCTGCTGCTCTGCAGAAACTACGTCTTAAAAAAATGACGCAGGCTTTTTGATTTTGACCAGAAACTGCATACTGTATATCTTTAAAAAGGAACCGGAGCGTTTATTTCAAAAAGTCGACCAACCCAGCGTTTATTAGAGACCAGCATCTATTGGAGGCCGATGTTTATTCCATCACAGACAGAATGGTGATGGTTAATGGCTTCATTTTGTGTAAAATTCAATCACAAAATGCAGAAAACAGATGAACATTTGAAGATTTATTGAAATGACGAGAACATCAGGAAACCAGGTTTGCTCCTTTTCTTTCTTTCTGCAGGCTCTCCGCGGTTTAGGATTCACCCCAGAATTGCTACGTGGAGCTAGCAGCTAATGTTTTTAGCCTGTTAGCTACACAGAGCGATGTCTGTGTTGATCTCAATTACAATGCATGAAAGACATAGATGATGTTAAGAGATCAGGTTGAATTATTTTGAAAAGCTCTACAGAAACATCAGTGATCATGTTTCAATGTTTTGGTTCATGAAAACATTTAGAATCTCCTACAAGCTACCGGGAGGTTCTGTCCACTGTGTCTGAACGGCTGCTTCCCGGTGTTTCTCTCTCTCTCTTAAGGAGTTTGACGGCTTTCTGTCTCGCATTAACCCGAAGAATAACATTTTTTGAGGCGTGATGAAACTAAAGTTCAGGAGGCCAGAGCAGACTGCTTTCTCATCCCGCACTGGCTCTCTGTCTGGCTGGAAGCTCCTCCCAGGTAACCACATGGCGAGCTTCAGTCCGACAGCAGCAGACTGGACAGTTCCAGAAATCTTGCTGCCCCGAAAGGGATCCAGTGCGGTAAGAGAACAAATGAAGTTCAGGAGAATCCAGGGATTGATTCATTATAAACACCAGGAAATTATTTGCTCCTTTTCTTTTCTTTCTGCAGCCGTCTTTGCTATTTCACCCACCTGCTTGCACCATTCTCTGATATGTTTAGGATTCATCCCAAAATATGGTTCAGATTTCTCACCAGAATGTTCAAAAGTTTAAACAAAATGGAATGAGCCAAAATGTTCATGCAACAGTCATGCTACACTGGCTGATTGCCACAGACAGGGGTTGGATTTTAAAGGAGCCCGGCCGTCTATTAGAGACCTGCCATAATTGGAAGATATGTGGTAATCAGAATTATAGGACCACTGGGAACTCTTTTACAGTAGATAAAAATATAGTTGGAGTAGGACTTTAAGTTCTTTGTGATTTTTCTACGTCTTCCTGCATGACGTAACATGTTCATGTTATTTAATGGCTGTAAACTGTTGTAGTTTTCATACATTTCTATGTTACTGATGATTTTTTTTCTGAATCCTTCAAAAATATGTTACAACAAAGCGACTTGCAGGTGACAAAGATTTTTCACCAGCAACTCTTCTAAAACTGTGATCACAACTTGACTCAAATTTTTAACCTTTAAATAATGACAGAATGAAATATGTTGTTATTTGGAAGTCATCTGTGACCCAAGATTTTGCAATAAACTCCTATCAAATACATTCTTTAAAGGAGGTTTAGCAAAATCCTTCTCTGTTCCCACAAACATTACCATGTCCTCAAAATAAAAAAACAACATAAAATTATGTTCTATGACTATATAGATAGATCCCCCCCCCCCCCCCCCCCCACACACACACACACACACACACAGAGCTGTAGAGAGACTAATCCAAGGCAGAAACCTCTGACTTTAGACAAAAATATTTAGTCTAAACTTATCTGTTCACTTTCTGTTATCCAAACCCAAAAGGCTTACTTTCTGCCGTTAGTCCATTAGAGGTAGTAAACTTTAGTTTTTATATGTAGATCTGTATCTTTATGTACAGTTTTGGGTGTATGAAAAAGTACTACACAAAATGTTTTACCAAGTGTGCTAAATTTTCTCAGTACCAGCAAACTGGTACTCAAAAAGCACATAAGTTTGGAACCTTCAAATTTTTGTTTTTTAGATGCCCAATTAAATGTTTCTTTAGATGTTGTTTAACTTTCATCAAGGGTAACCACAATAAATCAGCTTTCACTGATTTAGTAGACAGTTTACATCTGATGGCCTTCCTGACACAACCCTGTATTTAATCTGGGCTGCGGACTTGGACTTGGGCCCACCCTATGGCTTATGTAGTTGTGCAGCAGCATGAAGGGTCTTACCTAAGGAATCAAACTGGATTAAGCTTGTTGCAACCTTTGGGAAGCAAACACTGGCTTTCCACATGCCAGTCCACATAATTTATTACACCCAGTCAATTGAGCCATCCAACCACCATATCTAAAACACCTGCATGATTTTGAAATTAATATAACTTCAGAAACACCTACCAGTAAATTTGCACTTTAAAAAACATGTCAAACTTATCTTGAAGTTGGGTCATAGCAACTAGACTTTAAATCTTCTTCCTTGAAAGGTTTTACCACTCGTCCAGTGTAACAAAGGAGGGAATGGATGGATTCATCAGTCGACTGCTCCACGTCAACGCCACCTGGAATGATGAGAACCCTCAACAACATGTCAAACTTGTAGTATTTAAGCTTGAATTTTTCCAAAAGTTATACAGTAGGAGTAACTGCAAAGAAAAAAAGCTTTCCATAAATGTATATATGTGTCAGTCAAAACAGCAATGCAACTTGTGGATTGCTGCCTAAAAATAAACAGATTCAAAACAAAATGCTCTGCTAATTTCACCTAGACTTCTTTTAACAACCATTCAGAGGCCTTTTTCTGTCAAGATTGAGGTGTCTGTTAATGTGATCCATGTCTTATCATAACACAAAACAACTATATGCCTCCTGCCCTGATGTCTTTTACAAATGATATCACAGTCACAAGTGCACATTCAAGAGTTCTCTGGATGTGTGTTGCTATCACACAAACACATTGACACACACAAATATAACTCCCTCAACCCCTCCCGTCTGAGAAGTGAAGCTTTTTAATTATCTGATGATTACCTGTTAGATCACCTTAGCTAATGGAGAGCAGCTCCCCGGGGAGCCATCCAATCTAACTCTCATCTCACACAATGAGCTCCTCTTCATTGGAGAGAGTACGCTCAGTGTGAGTGCGAGAGACAGACAGGCAGACAGACAGGGAGACCGACATACTTCCTTAGAGGCAAATTCTAAGATTAGTACTGAAATAGGCTGTCTAGTTTTTCATACATTTAATTTCCAACACACATACACACATGCACACACTGAGATTTAGATTTTGAAAATCAGTTTAGATATCTTTGTTATTTATTTGTTGCCTCTGAGGTTAGAAATCAGAGGGCGACTCAGACAGGTAAGAGCATGTAACATATGTGTCTTTATGAAGACATCTATAATATTTTAATAAATTTATACATTCAACTACGTTATGTTTTTATGATTAATGGTCAAACAGAGTTTTCTAATGCTCCATTGAGAAGTGTAGTATATTTCTAGACCAGGGGGCCCCAAAGCTGAATGTTCAGCCAGTTGGATTAAAATGCCCCTTTATACCTGTAGCTATCTCATGGTTTATTACACGCCTTTCAGAATGAATAATAAATGTTAGCTATAAATGAAATAAACTTACCATAAAAAGCTTTGACTGAGTTTTTTTGGCAATAATAGTCCGGTCTTTGGACCAGACTATCACATACTTAGGGAGGTAGTGTGCTGGTGAGATATAGATATGGCTGGAGTGATTGACAAACACCATTCTTTCCCGTTAGCTTGGAGATTAAAAAATAACAAACATCATAATGACAAACCATCAAAAATTAGCTATCCCAGTGGTACAGAAAAAACTCCATCCATCCATCCATTTTTTTCCGCTTATCCGGGACCGAGTCGCGGGGGCAGCAGTCTAAGTAAAGATGTCCATACTTCCCTCTTCCCGGCCACTTCCTCCAGCTCCTCTGGGGGGACCCTGAGTCGTTCCCAGGCCAGCCGTGAGACATAGTCTCTCCAGCGTGTCCTGGGTCTTCCCCGGGGCCTCCT
>BSAI01000085.1:928611-944583 GCA_036245035.1 Adrianichthys oophorus | reverse complement strand
TCCTCTCTCTCTTACGAAGTTTGACGGCTTTCTGTCCCGCATTAACCTGAAGAATAAAATGAGGGTACCTTTTTTGAGGCGTGATGAAACTAAAGTTCAGGAGGCCCGAGCAGACTGCTTTCCATCCTGCGCGGGCTCTCTGTGTGGCTGCCAGCTCCTCCCAGGTAACCGCATAGCGAGCTCCAGCTCTAAAGTGTACCGCCTTCGTCCAACAGCAGCAGACTGGATGGTTCCAGAAATCTTGCTGCCCAGAAAGGGATCCAGTGGGATAAGAAAATGAATGAAGTTCAAGAGAATCCAGGGATTGATCCACAATAAACACCAGCGAAAAGCTCCTTTTCTTTCTTCAGCCGTCTTTGCTCCTTCAGCCATCTGCTTGCACCATTCTCAGATATGTTTAGGATTCATCCCAAAATGTGGTTCAGATTCAGAATGTTCTTTGGTATATGTTCTAGAGACCGGTGTCTATTACAACTAACACCTGTTAGACCAGCTTTTATTGGAGAACAGTGTCTATTAGAGACCGGCCATTATTGGAAGATATACGGTACGTCGCACAGCTCTGTGCATCGCGTCCATTTTGATCCATTCAAGAATTTTTAAAAAATCCTCCAAAAACCAGCGCTCTTAGCCGCAGCCCCTCCCATACTCACGAAAACGAGCAGGTCTTCGCTGTGTGACGTACACCAGTGAGAACAACCTCTACCAAAAAGAGTCTGCGCTGCAAGCCCCGCCCCCAGGCTAACACACACACACACACTTTCCCAGCAGAGCTAGCAATGATCAGCAAAATGACTCAAAGAAGAAGTGGTTCCTTTTGATCTGCTGAAAAAACAATGGCTAGCTTTTTTTTTGCAATGCAATGTCTTTTTACTGGAGAAAATGACTTTTAGGCTGCAAGAGTTTTGGAGTTCATTCAGCCTTCCCAAAGAAGGGCTGCTCAACAGAAAAGGTTGGAGTTTATCGTCAGGATGTTTAAGTTTCCGCCACCTAACTCGGTCTCCTGCATTTTGGGTAAGACACCACCAGTTTCTTTTTTTTTTTTTTTTTAACTTGTCCTGTCCAACAGCTGAGCAAACAGATATGAGCTTAGAGCCTCTTGCATTTGACACCACCAGTTTCTGATGACAGCCTTGCGCTCAAATACTTCTAGTTTATTTTCTGCTCACTATAACTCCCTAAAAGGTTCAAAATGTTTGAAAAGGCCAAGTGCCACGGAGAAATCAAAAAGCTCTCAGTGATCGTTTCTAATGAGATTCAATAAGAAGGCTTGTGTCTTTACTAAGATTTTACCAATTGTAAAATTAAACTCGTTTGTATATTCAAAATTTTAGGTCCTTGACTTTGTCCTAAAATTTTCAGCCGTTTAAATATTTTTGTTGTGAAATGTACACAATGCAGATAAATGGTCATACTATTAACTTTCTACTTTTTTTCAATAAAACTCTAAATTTGATAAAAACAACAAAAAATGTTATTTTTATCATAATAAATTGTCACCAGCCTATCTAGTTTTTAAAACAAATCTAAAAATCAAATGCTTATATTTTGTACATTGTAGGTAAATGAAACCTCAATTTAAGCCTCATTATGTAATTTTACTGTCACTTCAACATACAACCATGTTTTCTCATTTAAAAGTAGTAATCTTTTCCCAACTTTTTTATAACAATTTTCTTTTTCTGTAGCCAAAATGAAATTCATGTTAAAGGGCCTAAACCCTTCATTTTCCTAAGCCTTTCAGAGTAAACTAAATCTAAATCTACATAAAAATGATCATATATTACCTTTGGCGCACGAAATAACAAATTATTTATGAAATATTGGTTACTTTCTGGAGTTGTCTTTCTTACCTGGAAGTAAGGGCCCGGTCACACCGCCCGAACGTCGCTGGAACGTAAAAAATCCACTGAAAGCTGCTATTGTGTCTCAGGTAGTCGTTGGAGAGACTGGGACATGTAAGTGATAAAGGGCGGCCTTGAATGGCTGATCTCCTGTGCTTGGACCAGTCTCTCTATGAGGGTGTAGCTGGCCTTCATGCAATCCCTCATCTCCAACATCGCAGGGGATTCCTCACGCTCAGCTCTGGTGGCGGCACGGCGTGGTCTGGTTGTGGTGGAGGAGAGGGCTGGGACCTCGTAACTGTTGCTTGGGTCTCAATGAGCGAGAGGGAGCAATCGTGCTCTTCCTGTTCCTCGACGTTGTGGAAAGGCTGGCAAGGAGTGCTGGCTGACGAGTATTTTGATTATGATGATGATTATTATTGTTATTATTTTTTCATTTCACACATTTTCATTGGTGATTACCTTCAGCAGCTGCTGCCCCTGCCTGGGCTGTGGTAGCAGTGGATGTGCTAGCAGGGGCTGCTGTTCTGTCGTGACTTGTCTCTGCTAAATGATACAATGGACTAATGGCTGAAGAAGGTTGAAGTGGGATGCATGACAGTTCTTTAATTGTTAGGTATCTTGACACAACCAGTGGGCCACATATACTTACCTGACTCCAATGCTTCAGTGACCGTCTTGGAGGCTGCTGCCTTTCTTTGTACACCCTTCCTCTTATTTTTTTGTCCATGTTGCATGATTAAACTTGGAACGATCCAATCAGCGGTGTATGCGGTATGCGGTGTGCCGTCATACCCCGCCGACCAGACGCCCGCATGCTCACAACGCCACTGTACCTACGCTGACACAACCAACCATCAACGCTCGCTATAGCACACTACCGCTGAACCGATGCTAGATCTACGCCGGCTTCAGTGGTGGATCGCTACACCAACGCCTGTTTGTTTGATTTTTTTCCCCCACTTTTTGTGCGCGGTGACGAGCGTTGTCAAGATTCAGCACCCCTCCCCTCCGCTCCAGGTACGTTCCAGTGACGTTTGGGCGGTGTGACCGGGCCCAAAGATGTTTCAATCTCTGAGGCTGCGCCATTCGCTCCTTGTGGGTGCCGTCCATTTTTTGACGCCATCCTATAGCTAGCCTCGGCAACGAGTCTGTGTTTTATCCACAAGCACAAACAACATCCGAATTTTTGCAAAGAGAGATTTGCATACTTCATATCAGCTTATAGCAGCCCCGGCCATCGCTACACTGGCTCACAACACAAATACACCCGGGTCTGCATGACTGTGCCTGACCAGGGGGATGGGGGGGTGTCTTAAAGTAATGAACACCGGTTAGACGTGGCATTTATTGGACGTGGAACAATATTTGAAGATGTATGTTATTGTGCATTTAAAATGAAAGTGTTTTGCAGAACACCGCTAACGCTGCGGAGAAAATATGTGTTTGTGTTAGGCAGAGGGTAGGGCTTGCAGCGATGACTCGTACTGGAAGGGGTTGTTTTCACATTGTGCTGTCAGCTCGTTAGGTCCCGCTTGTTTTTGAGGGTTGAGAGGGGCTGGTGCTCATAGAGCAGCTTTTTAAAGAAACACTCAGAAATGCGAGGATAGGTCAAAATGCCGCTTTGGAAATGTCTATAATGAGGGATGGACATTATAATTAGGGCTGGGCAATTAATCCATTAATTCGGATTTGTTGTTTTAGACGATTTATTTTGGGGAAAATCGAGATTTTCTTTTTTGCTAGCGCTCTGCGTTCCTGGGCTTCCGTTGTTTGTAAAGTCAGCTTGTCTGTCTCTTGCAACAAGCATACATGAAAAAGGCAGCAAGCCTTATGCTGTGACTTCCTCTCTCTCTATTAACATAATATAACATAATAACATAATATAATTTTTTAAAATAACACCTAAAGCTTTTCTTTGTAAAATAATGTCATTATTTATCTGGTAAAAAATGTGCCTGACTGGTAGATCTACCGGTCAACTTGGCTGGTGAGTCAAAAATGAAATGTTGACCAGTGGTGTTGTGACTTCAAACTTGGAGCATCAAACCACACGCAGCAAAACCTGCTTGAAGGTCGTAGCTGCTATAAGTGAGAGTACGACAAATTTGTTAGTAGTAGCTCACCAAACATCTGCTGCATTGATCTACAAACATGTTTACAGCTTGTATTTAGTTGAACTTTGTGTTTGAGCAGATTTCCAAAGGAGATATTAAAATCAAATAGTTTTTGTTAAATAAATTTATATTAATACATTTAAATAAATACATTTAAGTCATTTGTAATTTTCTCAAAGGAAGTAAAAGGAGGGAGAAAACAATCGATTAAAGTTGAAAATTGAATTTGGTTTGAAAAAATTGGCGATTTTCTTTTTTAGATGAAACAAAAATGCAGATCAATTTAGAGATAAACAGAGTAACTGGCGCATACGCGCAGAGTCAGGGATTGGTGAAAGTACAGACATGCACTCATTGCTGCAGTCAAGGTGCTATCCAAACAAATGAGACAAAAAGAGACGCTGTCCTGAAAGGAGTCCTGTTATCTCCATGGAGCAGCAGGTGAGCTGCAGAGCAGAGATCCTCCCCATGAACTGATGTGTCTGTTACCAATGAAAAAACTCTAAAGCTGCTCTTTGGCGTGAAAGACAAGAGTCTGCTCCTTCCTGGGACTCTGAGACAATTATTTCTATATTAACTCACCCTTTCTTCCTTTCTTTCTTTCTTTTTCTCTAAGCTGCACGCCACTGGTCAATATGAGTTTGCGCTCAATGAGCTCTGCGGGGGCGGGGGTGCATAGTTTGGTAGAGCTGCAGCCGTGCAGACCTGTGCACAAAAGACAGAAGTAAAGAGAGAGAGAGAGAGAGAGACTGATGCATTGAGTGTAACTCATTATCATGGAAAACATAAAGTTGTCCAGAATGAACATGGAGACATTTTTATAATTCTTTGTGTTTTCTAAAAACTAGTTTGATTGCAGATTTGATAGAGATGAATCTAGAGATGAATATAGAGATAAATATGAGTATAACAGTATTATCTGACTCTGAGCTGTAACATTGACCACATATGTTGTAACTTATTTATGTCATTTTTCACACTGTTGTCTGAATTCAGATGAGGCAGGTTATGTGTGGGACCATGTTCAGACCTTGCATAAGATTATTGATTTAAAAATATAGTTTTCAACATTTTATTTTCTTTATGTATCTTTATTTAACCACAGAAGTCCTTTTGAAATTAAAAATCTATTTTTCAAAAGAGTTCTGTGAAATGAAAGACAAGAGGATCTTGTTTGTGTGAAGCTGTTTTTCCCTTGAGAAATGAGTGGAAAAAAGTAAAGTAACGAGCAGTGAATTACTTTTTAAATAGATAATGAGTAAAGTCAGTTAGTTACAATTTTGATCCAGTAACTAAGTAAAGTAATCAATAAGATTTTAGAAGTGACTTACCCAACACTGGGTGTATCACATTTTTTTCATGTGTAATGATGTTGTCTCTCATTTCAGTCTTTGAGGCATCTTGCTCATACTACTGGCCAACATCTCCCACTGAGAAAAAAAAAAACAGAATGAAAAACAGTCTAAAAAGGATGTAACCATCAAGCCACAATTCCCTAACATTCTAAGCCAGACCTGGGGCCAAGTGCGTCAAATTGAACCTGTCTGGAAAAGAAACTCATGGCCCAGCAAGGGGAGCTATAGGTTATACTGTATTGCCTGTGGGCAGAGCTAGAATGAAAGCCTCCTTTTCACCATGTTCCCACATCAGGGAGAGTCTGGCCTGCCATCAGAGTAATGGTGCTACAAATACAGCAGCATGCCGAGATGAGAGAGAAGGTTTCCCAAAGACGCCTGACTGCAGCATCAAACAGGAAAGACACACGGGATGAGAGATAGAGAAAGACGAGAGTGTGGCTGTTAAAGGGATGGAGAAAAGGGCCCTGGAGTGGTGCCAAGTTCCCAAGGTAGCATACAAGTATCTTTAGAAGCCGGGCGTCTTGTTAGCTAATACATTACACCAATCATGGCCAGCTATCTTAAGCTACAATTAATCTGTGCGCTGGCACAGGCTGATAGGACAGCAACATGCTGTTTCTTAATTAAAAGCAAATGGATTAAAAATGATTAATAACGGTATTAAATATTCTCATGGACTACAAGAGCAGGGAAATTGGGGGGTTTCTTATGCGGGCTTAAAATGAAGAAGTCATTAACGGCAGGCCCAATCTCTCTAAGCCAGAGCTTTACTTTGTTTGGGATCATAAGTTGCTTACCTCATGAATATGCATTTTGCCTATATCAAGTTGAGACCAAAAGGCAATATCGTGGTGTGGCAGTGGTGTGGTATTTTCCCCCTCTGTGGCTGTGAAACTTTGAATTTTTGATTTGTGACATTTCACAGCGTGTCTTTGTAGTTGAAGCCTCTGTGCTAACTGGTTCTTGGCCACAGGCAGCTTCGTTCTGATGAGAAATGCCTTGTTTCTTTGTGTTCTGTACAAATGCCATTCTAAATGTGCATATGGGACATGTTGAGTGATTTTATGTTTTGCTAGTTTCAGAGGTCTTCTGTGCTTCAAAAAAAAAAAAGTCTTAAAAACAAATAGTTGCAAATAGTGGAAAATGTGAATAACTGTAAACACATCAAAGAGACATTGTTTTGTTTTAAAACCTGCAATTAATGAAGATATCAAGAGGTAGAAGGAAAAAGTGTAATTTTTAAAGCAAGATTTTTGGGACTTACCTAAGCAGTTAAGATGTTTGATTAACGGCTGATTAGGACCTTTTTCATAGAATGGTGTCTCCTCAATGGGATTAGCTTTCTTTGACTTTTAAGTTGTTATCAAACGGGATTCATAATTGGTATCACGCTGAACCAACAATGTTGCCTCAACTTTTAAGCTCAACCTTCTTTAGAGTGTTTATTATGTAGATGCACAAACAAAACCAGTGAGCCCAGCCTTTTAAAGCCATGCCTTGTTAAAACATGAGGAGTGATACATTGTGATTCAGCCTCTTCGAAATGACACCTGGACCGTATTCTATAATTTTAATCCCAAGTCTTTATATAATTGAAGAAAGCCTTCTTTGCTCCAACAAGAGGCTGTGAATGGCATCATTGTGATCTCCTGACTACAATTACAGCATCTAAATTCAGCGTTGCTGTAATCAGGCCCTCTGGTTCTGTGTAATTTAAACGCTTATGGCTTGTGTCCAATGACTCCTGTGCCAAGCCCAAGCGTTAGCATTAGTAATTGACCATATAAAGCTTTTCTCCCCTTTTCTCTGCTAATTTCATAAGTGATATTTTTAAAATGTCAATTAAAAAGCAGATTAATGTATCTCTTAATGTGAGATTAGATGTATTTTGGCGTAAATCACAGGCCAATAACAAAGGTTTGATTGTATGTTTGTCCCTGTCAGAGCAAATGAAGGGCCTCTCTTAAACTAAAATGCAAAAGAGCTTTCTTTAAAAATGTATTTCAACAAACACGCTTTATGTGTTGACCATGACTAGAGATTTTTTTTATATTTTCTGTTGGAAGTACATCTTTGCTAACACTGTTGAATACATAAATAAAAGAAAAGGTGTTAATAAAGACATTTCAGAGCAACTGAGGTGAAAACTGCAGCAAAAGGCCTCTGTTTCAGTTCAGGAGCTAATTACCTTCTTGTCAAAGCTAATCTCATTTATAAATGCTTGCAAACCTACATCTCATGCAGTGTCTCTTGGACATTGGGGCCTCTCACAAATCCCATTTTTTGCTTACTCTCTCTCTTTATTTAAAACACAGTTTTACAATTCTAGATGTTGTCTTATTTTCCCTCTGTTATGTAGAAAAAGAGCAAGCACACACCGAGAGATGAGAAATAAATGTCTTCTAGATCAATCTTTACAGCTGCAATTGTCCTGAAAGAAAATCGAGCTTTCAGATCAAAGTTGTTTATTTAAATTCGTTGTATCGTATAACAGGAGGCAAAGCATTAGTTTAACTAACCTTGATGAACTATTTTTTTCTTTTCCTTTTTCACATTGAAGTTTGAATTCAACTACAAAAACATCGGAGTGGGTGACAGCTTTGAGATTAAAATGTCCTAATTTCCAATAAAAAGGTAAAGTTTTCAGAAAAAAATTCATAATTTGCAAATGAAAATATATTGAATATTTGCTTTTAAAACTTTTGTTTTCAAAAGCTTTTTTTTTGTTTCAAAAAAAATATTTTTGTGTTTGCAACACAAATGTTTTCAGATGCGTTGTCTCTCATCTCGGTTTTTCCTTATCTTTGAGTTTGCGTTCGTGAGTTTCAGTTTAGCATCATAAATGTACCACACCAAACAGCCAATCACAGACAAGAGGGTTCATGCTGATTGGTCTATCCAATCAAGTCTCTGCCTGGCATTGCCGGTGCTTGGAGGCAGACACTGCCTTTGTATCGGTTCTTTTTGAGCAGGATGCTGCAGTCTTCAGTCATTCTGGTCCGTTTCTCTTCGAGTTGAACCCAGAAGGAGAAACAAAGACACAATAAAAAACAGTTCTGTATTTATTGATGTTAGTGTAGAGACCAGCGTGTTTAAAATGTTCACAGCAGAAAAAACATCTCAGCTTCACCTCCATCCACTGGGACGTTACATTATGTTATGATTTGTATTTGAACTTTATATTTCAATGTTTTATTCAGGAAAAAAATAAAGAGAAAATAGCATTTTTTTATAAATAATTGTGTTTATTAATTCGGACAAAAGCAAACACGAGTTCTTAACAATAAGATACCCTGTGAAAACTGACATTAAAAGTTAAAAATACCATTTCTTCTGCTTATACCTACACCTGAACCCAACAAACACAAAATCAAAGATAGAGCGAAAGCGAGATGACAGACATCTGAAAACAATTTTGTTGCAAACACAAACATATTTTTTGAAAGCAAAAACAAAATGAAGTTTTGAAAAGAAAATATTTAGTCTTTTCATTTGCAAATTAAAAAGTTTGCAACTTTTTTTCTTAAAACATTATATTTTTCTTGCAACTTAGGAAATTTTGATCTAAAAACTGACTTTTACTTGCAATATGGTGGCACAAAAATCACTTCATAAAGAAGGGATGTACCTGAGGAAGTACTGCACAACTTGCTCACACCAGGATCCTTGTTCTTCTTATTTTGTGTTATAAAATAAAATTTTAAAGAAGAAGATTGAAGCCCTTCAGAAACCCTTATGAAAAGAGAAATCACAGATACAGCAATGTCGCCCGGCTTGGCGTCACCAGGACCCCACTCTGGAGCCGGGCCCGGGGTTGGGGCTCACAGGCGAGCGTCTGATAACCACCCGTACAAGAGCTCAGAAAGGCCGTTGCAATGTGGTTTGGGTGGCAGTCAAAGGCAGGTGATATGACAGCCCAAACCCTGGTCATGGAACTTGGCTTTTGGGACATGGAACATCACCTCTCTGGGCAGGAATAAGGTATAGTTGGGCTCACCTCCACACAGTCTGGGCTCTGAGACTCAGTCACTCGAGAGGGGTTGGAATCTCTACCATTCTAAGCCCCCAGCTTAGCTGCCAAATGTTTAAATTTACCCCGGTGCACGAGAGGGTCATGTCCCTTCGGGTGAGGGACAGGTGTCTGACTGTGGTTTCGGCCAACTATATTTGTGATTAAAGCTGCATTTCTGGGTATTTTTTTTTTCCAAATCATGTCGTCATGATGAATCAGAAGCAGATAATAAAATACAGTTTTAAAAAGCTTTTAGTTGTAATGTACAAACTACAGTTGGTAGGCCACAAGCTCTGTTCCATTCCAGTGCATCCACTTGTAGATAAAAAGAGCCATGCACGTCTTTGCTTTCCTTGTCTGAGCTGGCATCTCCAAAATTGCTCGCCTTTATTGTTGTACCACTAATGTTAGGTTGGGGTTGTGAGGGGCTGCTAGTGTGAGAGAGTGTAAACAAAGGGATGATTGGAAATAAGCTCAGGCTTGCCCTGTGCCAACGGTCTCACCCACAACTCAGAGGCAAATTTTTGATGAACTCCTGCCGCTATGCAGAAACTATGTTCTAGAAAAGAACACAGGTTTTTTGATTTTGGCTAAAACAATCATAATCATCATTAAAAGACCACTGGAAATGGTTTAAAGATTGATCAATGGAACTTCCCAAAGATTAAAATGCTATTTTATTATGTCCATCAACCAGGAAACACACTGGAAAGTGACTATGATGAGGAAGACTCAGTCAATTTGAACTCAATTCATGAAATTTTGGACTTTGTGCTTCATTTATTTTGACACACAGTTCACAAAACCAGCAATATAAAGTTCACCTGGTTATGACTGACCAGGTGGTATTGTCTGTTTTTACTCTGTGGGTGAATGTTTGGAAATTCCATCTAAATGACTTTTTCTGCATCAACCTTTGTCATCCATCCCATAGTGTCTCCATGCATGAACATTTTTTTAATTGCAGCATTTTAACAAGCAAGAGATTTCAAAGAGCTCTCCTTCAGTCCACTCTTTTATCTTAACCTCTGGGTAACTGCAACAACAGACAGGCATGTTCTCTATCATCAACATGAAGGAGACAATTACCACAGAGAAAGAACTTCCAAAGCAGATGCCCCAGGCTGTTTAGAAATTTATTTTTTTCCAAAAACAAAGCATGTTTTAAACAGTCTATTTTGACAAAGGCAGCCCTTTTCATATAATGTGAAATAAGCACAGTGGTGTCAGATTCAAATGCTGTACAGAATGCAAAATATTTACCTGAACTGCATTTCCATTGCATACTTATATGTGTTGAAAAATGCACTAAATCTGTATCTACAGAATCTGAAGATTACTTTCCACTTTAAGTATTTTTATTGTGGTTAAGTTTACAAAAGATTATGAAAACTGAATTATTTTCTGACCTTTTTCCCTGTCTATTATCTGTACTTAATAAAAACAGATGCATAAGTGCAAGTTTCAAGTTGATATCATTCATCAGGGTTTTTGGTCATGTATTTTGCACTTGTGCTTTCACACTGTTTCTTTCATTGTTTTCATAATTTGTTTCTGACTTTAACTAAAAACTTGTATATTTATTTTATTTAAATAAAACTTTTTTGGAAAAAAAATCGTCTTTGCTTTTGTGTGGGGCTTTTTTATGCTGTCAAATTAGGTGAGATTGTTTGTTTGCACTGCTTTAGAACAAACTAATATGGTAGTCACTGACATGCCTATCATGTGCAACCCAGTGGTATTTGTCACTGGTAAAATATTCTTGTCTAGTCTTTGTTTTGTGGTTTGAGGTTCTGTGTAAGTTGTAAGTTGATTGTGGCTTCTACGAGATGGACCCCAATCCCTTCTTTGGGTCTGTCACAGCTGCCCGTACTTGGTTCGCCAGTCAGGGACATTGAGAGAGTGGACACATACAAGTACCTGGGTGTTCATCTGAACAATAAACTGGACTGGACTCACAACACAGAAGCACTGTACAGGACGGGACAGAGCAGGCTCTACCTCCTGAGGAGACTGAGGTCTTTTGGAGTGAGAGGGCCGCTCCTGAGGACCTTCTATGACTCTGTGGTGGCATCAGCCATGATGTACGGTGTGGTCTGCTGGAGCAGCAGCATCACAGAGAGGGAGGGGAAGTAGCTGGACAGGATCATCAAGAAGTCCAGCTCTGTCCTGGGCTGTCCTCTAGACTCAGTGTGGGAGGTGGGGGACAGAAGGGTCCTGGATAAACTTATATCAATGCTGGACCATGAATGTCACCCCTGCAGGACGCCCTGTCTGCTCTGGAGAGCAGCTTTAGTGACAGACTGATTCCCCCTCACTGTGGGAAGGAAAGGTTCAGAAAATCCTTCCTTCCAGCGGCTGTCAGACTGAACAATAAACACAGTTAACTTTGGACACTTGCCACTTACAATAATCATGTGCAATACTGTAGTACCATGTACTGGTACAACTCACTGAAGTCACCTTACCTCGACTCTTGTCTTATATTCACTGTTATTTCTTATTCTGATAGTATTTTACATATTTTGAATTACATACATACATACATTTTCCAATCCGCTTTATCCCTTTCGGGGTCACGGGGTCGCCGGAGCCTAACCCGGCTACTCATGGGCGAAGGCAGGGTACACCCCTGGACTGGTCGCCCGTCTGTCGCAGGGGATATTTTGAATTACTCTTGTTTTCCTGTCCAACTCATGTGTCTTGCACTGCGATGTTGCAATTTCCCCACTGTGGAACAAATGAAGGATATATCTTATCTTTCTATTTAAGGATCCGTTTCTTCAATGCCACTGCATTTTGTCTGGGTGCTTCCTAGTTCTGTTTCCAGTTTTGTGTGTTTAGTGGTTCAACTTTATGTTTTGTGTTTGTTGTTTCATGCACTTGGAGTTGTATTTTTGTTTTGTTTTTTTGCACACACTTTGTGGCAACTTTTTGTTGTTGTGGAATACATTGGACCTCCACTCTAGCTTTGGTTTTGTTTCTTTGTTTTCTTCAGTTAATCTAGCTGCAACAACTAATGTTCCACATTTATTTTTTCAGCCATGACTTGAAGTGTTTGGCTTTTCTAAAGTAGTTTTTCTAAGGATTGCAATCTAATGTTTAAAACAAATGCATACACATTTATTTATGTTCCTAATTTTTATTTACATTTTTTAATATATTTTACAGGGATCATTTAGCTGAAGTTTTTGAGGATTTGTACTAATTATTATTCCAGCTCTAAATCTGTTCAAATTAGCTCAGGGTGATGCTACCCTCATCAGAAACAACACTTCTGCTCAAACGGCAAAGGGAGAAGCGATGCGCCCGTGACACTCATTGAACCAATCGAACCAAAGCCCTCAGAAGATCAAAGTGGCATTTTTCTAAATTTTAGGCTTTTTAACTTCAACAGTCTTAGAGGGGATGAGGAAGATCATACAGAGTAGAGCACGGGTGTGTGAGTGTGTGTTTAACTGGGTTTTTTTGTGTGTGAGAAATCTTTTCTGTTATTTTTATTTTTTTTCCCTTTTACCTCCTAACTCTCACTCTAGGCCTTCAGATAGGTCAGCTCCATTACCAGTCTGCCGGCACACAAATATTTAAAACAAATTGAATTGCACACCCAATACCCATCACAATTACGGCAGGCACAATAACTAAATTAGCAATTCAACGCAATAATTGGAAATGCGGCTTGCCTGGACCCACAGGCCTCCCTGGAGGGCCGGCTGATCTGTGGAGGCACGTCAGACCTGCTAATTCCACAGCTAATTACTGATGCACAGTGGAATGAAGTTGTTTGTCTCCCAAATACCATTTTCACTTCACGGCAAGGAACACTGGTCCGTGCTGAGATAGACAACACAACAAAGAAGTAAGAGACAAGAGTGTGGTTATGCTTTTTTTTTTATTCTTGTTTTCTTGTTTCGTCTTGGTCATTTTATGCTGTTCATGTGTATGTGTCCTTACTATAATAATGAACATCATCTACTGTTGTAAAAAGGCTGATGACAGCAAACTGGGATGTATTTGAGGCTGCTATAAAAGCAAATAGAGCATCTGGATTGTAAGTACTGATCCACTAAACCTAGACAAATGTCTCCCAGTGAGCTTTAGTCCATATTTGTGTTGAAATAGGGTATATTTTTGTCACTGTGTGACATATGTAGATTATTAAAAGGCCTACATACAGTCACTGCCATGTAAGAGATTTTAGTCTTGCAAGAAAAAAAAATTGCAAACATTTTCCTATTTGTGAACAACATATTTGACAAACACGTTTGAATGACATGAACTTTTTGATTTAAAAAAAAAATTAAGAAAGCAGATGGGCCAAATCAAACTCCACATAAGATTGTTTTTTCTTTTTCTAATAAAGACAAATATGTGAGATGATCAATTAGACAATTCACATCATATTTTAAATATACTTCTTTTTATTTTGTGTTTTGTATTGAACAACTTTATTTTAAAAAGTGTTAAAAGGTTTAATTTATTTGAGTTATTGTTTCCATAAAAGGTTGCGGGAAGAAACTGTTACACGTGAAAAATAAAAAGAGGAAATTATTTTTACATGCTTCATAAAGTGATGGCATTTGCCAACATAAAAGTAAGCTTTGTAAGTTTGGGACACAATTTCCAGAACATTTTTGCTTTTAGACAGAAATTCTGTTATAGATGTATCGTCTCAGAAAAAAAAAAAAAAACATTGAAAACATTGAATTCTAACTATCCCAACTTTTATTGCATTTGTAAATGAATTACATTTCAAAAACTGTATTGTGGACAAAAAACAATGTTTTTCAAACAGAACTATGCTTCCATTATTTTTTTAGTTTTTTTTTTTTTGTCCAACTCTAGTCAGGGCTCAACATATTAAAATTTCACAACATTTTGTCAAAAAATGTGCGAGTAATAAGAGTATTGTGTAAAAACCTATAATTCTCTAATCTCACATTTTGCCACAAAATGGCCTCCAAGCAGTAGGTCATGTGGCCATCAAATTATAATTTCAAAAGTTCCCTTGGATATCCCCGACATGTGTGTTTTGGTTTTGTTTGTGTTATTCTGAAATATTTTTTTGGGCTCCAACAGCAATTTTCGGCCCAGTTTTTTTACGTTTTCACTCGCCGTGATGCAATTGTCTTGGAGAAGGTGTTGTTCACTAAGACAAAAATCTATGTGCAAATTTTGGTGACTTTTTGTGCATGTGTGTGTGTGTGTGTGTGGGGGGGGGGGGGGGGGGGGGGGGTTCAAATTTTGACTCGAAGAACGGTGATGAAAAAATAATCAGAAATTGACAGAAACTCGGAAACTGAGGGGCGTGAGATGCTATGAGTATCGCGAGAGTCGACGAGACGTGTGTGGTGAGTCAACTTGGCGGAGCGAACAGCGGTTGAACAAACATTTCCGTCTGCTTTTCTTTTTCCGCCATATAAGTCATAATTACAACAATATTCACTAAACCTCTAAAAAGATTATTAAGTTCTTGACATTCTGGAGGACCTGGAGAGCTTCATAGACGAGTGTTACAATACCTTCGTCATGGGGAAGACAAACACCACCACTCCTTCCTCCAAACGCGGCCGTCCTGAAGACTCTCCCGGGGCCGCTTCTTCTCCAGGCAGCGGCATCAGTGAAATCCTGGAGTCCATAGATAAAAAGCTCTCCAGCCTTGGTTGCCACCTAAACTTGCTGGAGATCCTCCATAAAGAGTTCCAAGGCCTGCGAGAGTCCCTGGAGTTCAGCCAGCAGCAGGTGCAGGAGCTCGCAGCGGAGAACCAGGCCCTCAGAGGGACCGTCCAGACTCTGAGCAGCGACGCCGCTCGTCTCTCTGAGGAGAACCGCTCCATCAAGGAAACCCTCCTGGATCTTCAGGCGAGGAGCATGAGGGACAACCTGGTCATCTCTGGGATTCCAGAGGAGGCGGGAGAAGACCCGGAGGCCACGGTGAAGTCCTTCATGGAAGTCCAGTTGAAGCTCCCCAAGGAGGAGGTCCAGAAGATCTCCTTCCATAGAGTGCACCGACTCGGAGGAAGGAGGTCTGATAACCAGCGTCCGAGACCCATAGTGGCTAAATTCGAGCATTACAAACAGAAGGAGCTGGTGAGGAGCCGCGGCCGGGAGCTGAAGGGAACACACTTCAGCGTCAACGACCAGTTCCCGGCGGAGATCCTCCGGCGCAGGAAGATCCTTTTCCCGCTGAGGAGGAAGCACCTCACCGCCGGGTCTTGAGCGGTTGTCTCAGTGGACAAACTCTTTGTTGATGGACGGCTCTTTCGGGACCCCGAGATCACCCCGTGGCTGCGCTGAAGACCCTCAGATGCTGCGATCAGAACCTCCATAATGAAACCGACTAAAATGATTTAAATTAATGGAAAATCAGCTCATCAATCATCCACACCTCCATCTCGTTAAATCAGTTATTTCTCTCCCTTCCATGTTTATGTTGTTTTGTTGTGTTTGTTTTTTCTTGTTTTTCTTTTCTCTTTTCCTCTTTTTATTCCCCCCCTCTTCCCCCCTCCTCCTCATATTTAAATCAACAAAAGGCAACACATCCCTGGTAAGTACCCATTTACTCATGCACGAGACATGCGCGCGCACGTACATGCGATCCCGCACGCACTCGCCGACATACCGCAAACACCTCACATAGG
>BSAI01000085.1:818294-828611 GCA_036245035.1 Adrianichthys oophorus | reverse complement strand
GATAAAGACACACAGCCCCCACCCTCTGCCTGACTCAGTACGAAGGATGCGGGCAGGGGGGTGGGGGATAGGTGTTGGGTAGGGAGGGGGGTTTTGGGTCTTAAAGGAGCCCGGCCACTATTAGGGACTGGCTTCTGTTAGAGACAGGCCATGATTGGAAGATATACACTATCACTTGTTACAGAGCATGATATGGAAGATATGGCTTGACCTTGCTTATTAGCCTCAAGTGGTAAAAACTAGACTGGACTACTGCACTGACCTGTTTGTCAAATTTAAAATTCCTGTCAAAGTTTACTGTAAGATTCCTAGTAAAAGGAGCGTTTGAGGTGTCCAGGGGCCAATAGCACTACAGCTGCCTGTGGGCAGATCAGATTTTCCCAAAAGAAAAACCTCTGTTTTGTTTTCAGTAGAACAGAGCAAGTTCAGCTCCATCCAAGATTTTATATCTGCTAAGCACTTCTGAAGATTTTCAAGACACTCTGATCCATCAGACGTTATGGAAGGTAGATCTGGATGTCACATTGTACATTGTATTTTCTCAAAATGGACCCCAGTGGCAGCAGGTAAAGCAAGAATAAAAGAGGGCCTAAAACTGAGTCCTGTTGTACACAATGTTTGAATGGAGCCTCTGAGGAGGAAAACTGTCCAAGTTGGACAGAAAAACTCCTCTCACATAAATAGGACCTGAACCATCTGAGTGATGCGTCCTTCACACTGACAGACTGCTCCAGTCAGGATTATAAAACACTGCGATCCACTGTGTCAAACCCAGCAGTGAGATCTAAATAAAAATAAAAATGAAAATAAATCACATTTTCTTAAAATTTTGAAAGAAAAGATCATTTGGAAGTTGGCCTAAAGTTTGAAAGAACATTAGGGTCCTGGTTAATTCTTTTTTAAAAGGGGTCGCACAACAGCATGTTTGGAAGCAGCTGGCACACACCAGGAGGCAAGAGAGGAGTTAACAAGCCCAACTATCCAGGAGCCAACAGCATTGAAGACCTCTTTCAGGAGTCTGGTGGAAATCAGAGAGAGTGACAGGCTCAAAATGCTCTAAAACAGCAGGAGACATTAAAACAGAGGGGTCAGGGGTACAAGGAGAGGGTAAAAACCCGACAACACTGACTTGGTCAATAAAAATGCTAAAAACTGTTCACAAAGTAAAACAGAAGGCGCCAGGCAAGAGAAATCACAAGGACTTAAAAGAGACTAAAGAGTTAAAAAGGATCTTAGGCTTGCTGATGTTCTCAGACACAACATTTGACATGAATTGAGTCTTTGAATGTTTAACAGCAACCTGATATTCAGTTAAGGAGTTTTTAAAAATCTATAATGAGACGTGAAGCCTTTTTTTCCCCCCATTTTCCCCTACGCAACGGCAGGAGCATCTAAGTGCAAGCGTGTGATCCTTGATCCAAGGCTCCAGTGCCGGTTTGCAACGTTTAATCTTAAAAGGAACATGTACAATTCCTGTACAAACTGAGGTAAAATCCTCCAGGAGCTGATCAACACTTCCAAAAGGACAACCATGGAAGAAATCTCAGAGGCTGAGAAAGCCACGAAAACTGCAGTGCAGTGTGCACGTTTATCAGATGGAGGGAGCACGCAGAGGCGCAGGAGTCAGGTGGCAGCCTTAAAATATCAAAATCAAATAAGAAAGGCAAATGATCATAAAAACAGGCATCAACTATCTCCTTGACATCTCCATGTAAACCCAGCCTTAAATGAATCCAAACCTTCTTGAAGTCTAGGCAGAGTCCACGGTCTTCGAGATGACTCAGCGGTGGAACGGGCTACTCTCTGAACTTCCAGCAGGTTTAATGAGTCACTTTTCTTCCAACACAATCAAAATCATGTCTACCTGGCAGAGGGTGACTGGGTTATCCCATACCACAGGAACCAGCACGGCTTCAGACACAAAAGAAGTCTCCACAGGGCAACCAGACATCTTCTAGGTTCACAGGCATGGGACACGTCAGCCCTGGAACTAGGACAACTTGAACGAAGGTGAAAAATCCTCCCGCTCTGCCTAACACGGCGCTGTTTGCTGCCGCAGCAAAAAACAGCTGTCTGATGAAGGAATGAAAAGAAGCAAACTTCCCAAGCGAACTGGGTCCAACGGCTAAGTGTTTACCCGAACAACCAGAGAGAGCGGGTGGAGAAAAAAAGTTTAGATCCAACAGTGTGTCTCGGTCATAAGTGAGAAGTGGGACAGTATTTTGCACTAGCTATAATAAAAACAATAAAGTTGAATAACAGGCAGATGGCATGCCATGAACATCAGAGGCATCTTGCACCACCTTATGGCACACTTCATCATATAATAGCTAATTCTCTGTGTTCTGACATCTCTCAATTGACTCAGAAGAAACTAGATTGATCATTACTGCAACCCATTTTTTCCTCATTGTGGTTTTTGCTGTTCTGCAGGCTCCAGCTTCTTAGACTGAACAAAAATATGAACTCACTTTGTTTTGCTCCAACTTGTCATGAGATGAACTCAAAAATGTTAATCAGTTTCTACATACACAAAATAAATTCTCTATGTAGAAAATGGTTCTGATCTTTAAGTTAATCTCGTGACAAATTTTCAGCGTACATTCTGTAACCTTAGTGTTCCTCCATGTAAAAGAGATTTAAATACTGTCTCACATGCTTTTTTAAACACTGCTTTCATATCTGTATGGTCAGCATTTTATCTAACAAGTCTAACAAGTTTGTGCCAGTACAATGAAGAAAAGGGCAGTTTTAAAAGGAATGCATTCTAACTGAAAACAAAATAGGAAGTTTTAAAAAAATAACTATAAGTTTAGTTGTAGTTGTATTTTGGTTCCAAGATGACAGCATGATCTTTGTCTGCTGAGTGTTTGCCTGTCTCTGTTTTTCTGTTTTTTGGAGATTCTTTTTTTTTTTGCGCAAGCTTTTATCCTTTTAATTCTGGCAGAATATTTTATGGTTTGTTTGACATTTCAAATGCTGATTGTGAAGATATTTAAAGCTAGAGGACTGCATCCTTCTTGAGCTAAATGGCCTGAGCCTCAGACTCTCTTGTTGAGGCTATTGAAAATTTGCAAAGGGCTTTTGTTACAGTTCAGCAATCACTTTCTCCGGTAAAACTAGTTCTTAATGCCGACAAGACTAAACTAATGCTGTTTTCAAACTCTAAAAAAGTACACTTATTTATAAAGCTTTGATTGGATTACTGCCGTCTTACATTTGCACTCTAATCACAAGATGTGTTGAATCTTACTCTTTACGATCAAACAATCAGCTGTTGCTCTCTGTACCTTTTGTCCGTACAGAGCTTGGAAAGAAAGCCTTTGCCCACGCAGCTCCTTTTGATTGGAATATGTTGCAGAAAGACTGGAAACTGACAGAGATTTTGTCCTTAGATGCCTTTAAAACCAAACTGAAAGGATCAGACTGCCTCAATAATCTGTAATTGTTTTTCTTAACCTGTGTGTTTTAATGTCTATGTATGTATTTGTTGACTTTTGCTGCCATTTGGCATTGGCTTTTGGCTTAACTTTTCTGGTTAAATAAAAATTTATATTTGCTTGCAAAATTCCATATTTGCTTTCAAAATCATTATATTGGGTTACAAATTACAGAATTTTCATGCATAAAAATACAGAATCTTGAATTTTTGACCTTCATAATCCTGGTTAATATTGTGTGGTTTCATTAAACTGTTTTTGGATGTGTTCGTGTTCTCTCTTAATCTAATTTCCTTTAATTTTGTGCTCAGCCTGACAAATGTTCAACAAAACCAGACAAACATGTAATTTCATGCTGATATATCTCAATTCCATTCTATCAAGTGTTCTTGACTGGCATTCAAGGTGAATGGGCGTAGTTACCAGACATTGCATTGGTTGCGTACCTCAAGGGTCTTCACTGACCAAAATCCAGTAGAGTCACCAAGTTGAAAAATGCTAAATGTTAGTGCTTAAGTTATTGTTGCCACTATAATTTATCTAAAATAATTTTAGTTTCTCTTCATTTTCACCCATGAAGAATCCAATGAGTGACATTAGCCCCGGCCAACAGGCGCTTGATTGCGAGCCCCAACCCCAAGCCTGGCTCCAAGGTGGGGCTCCAGTCACACCAACCCAGGCAACGTAACTGGATCTATGATGGTTTTTCTCATGAAGGGGTTTGTGAACCGCTCTTTGTCTGGCTCGTCACCCAGGACCTGTCTGCCATGGAAGACCCTACCAAGAGTCAAAGCCCCAGAGAAGCATGTCTCCTGGGATCACTCAAGCACTCAAACCCCTCCACTACATTAAGGTGGCAGTCCATGGAGGGGAACCACCGAGATATAATTGGAAATTACAATGTAATATGCTATAAAAAAAAATATATATATATATATATATATATATATATATATATATATATATCACCCCTCTCACCCTCCTCAAGTGGTACCTCACCCCAAGCTCAGGTCCCCGACCAGAGGTCTGGGAGCTTGGGGGTCCTGCAGTATCTTAGCTGTTCCTAGCACTGCACTTTTCTGGACTGAGATGTCTGAGGTGTTTCCAGGGATCTGCTGTAGCCACTCCTCCAGTTTGGGGGTTACACCCCCGAGTTCTCCAATTACCATGAGCACCACTGTCACCTTCACCTTCCAAGCTTTCTCCAGTTCTTCTCTGAGTCCCTGGTGTTTCTCCAGTTTCTCATGTTCCTTCTTCTTGATGTTACCAGAGCTTGGTTCTGCTACATCCAACACAACAGCTTTCCTCTGTTCTTTACCCACCACTACAATGTCTGGTTGGTTCACCATTACCATCTTGTCCGTCTGGATCTGGAAGTCCCACAGAATCTTTGCTCTCTAATTCTCTACCACTTTCAGAGGTGTCTCCCATTTTGACTTTGGGGTTTCCAGTAAAGGCCGACATATTTCTGGGATTCCCGTGGGATGGGAGTCAACTCTGCCATTGATCACGGGACGGAGATGGGACGGGAGCAAGTTCTTACGGGAGCGGGAGCCAACCAATTTAGTCACAAATGAAATTGTTTTCAGGGTTTCTCTTCGGAGTGAATGGCAACTGCGGCCGTGATAGATCAATATATACGTGCATTCGCATATGGTTTGCGCGAGCGGGGTAGTGTTTGCGCTGCGGCAAGCAAAAGAGGTCAATAATCTTGCGCTGAACGTAGGCGTGCACCGGGTGGTGGATTACACGAACAGCAGCAGATGAAAGAGTATGATCAAGGTGTAACAACAAACTACAGAAACACCGAAACATCAAGAAAATGAGTGACAGCAGGAAAAGAATCAAAATCAAGAAGCACTTCAGGTAACACTTTATATTAAGATTCCTTGACAAGCTTTGTTAACACATGAACAAGCATTATTATTGCGCTTATAGGGTGTTAGTAAGACATTTATTTGTAATACCTGATAGTGTTAATAAGATTCATTAACTTCTAAAGTCAGACCATTGTCTTCAAAGGCCATGTTAGTAAACTGATTACAAGTTTAACAAATGTATTAACTAACTTTGCTAACTGTTCATTGAGTGTAGGATAAAGTGTGGGATATTTTTTACCACAAACAACCACAAAGCATAAAGCTTGTAAAAAGAACCTTATATATTACAGTGAAACAGAAACACGTACAAGCATTCTGTAAAAAAAAAAAAAAAAAAAATATATATATATATATATATATATATATATATATATATATAACATGTTGTAAAACATGAACTCAAGATTGCAAGGCTTTTTAAGGAATCTTAATATAAAGTGTTACCGCATTTCATTTTATTGATAACACAAAGGATAAGTGTAGAGTCTGCAGGAAAGTCATTTAATCTAAAACAGGCTCCACAACCAACCTGTACAGACACCTGAGAAGTGAGAGAACCTTTTTCAAAACTGGATTTCTATATGCAAACCTTTATTGTGAATGAATCTTTTCTTTCTGATTTTAATTTGTATTTTGTGTTGTGATTGCATTGTTTTCTGTTGTCTTGCTTCAAATGTGTTTAAAAACTAAAAATGTGTAAAGTTAAAAGTTGAATTGTAAATACTTGGTTTTGTTTATCATTTATTTTGTACATTTTATCTGGAAGGAGTAAATAACAGCAGATATATATTATACACTTATATTAACAGTTATGGTTCCGTGGTACATCCCATGCAGAGGCTTGTCCTCCCATGAGGACCTGTCCTTTAGCACAGCATCCTTTGCTGTCCATTGCCTGAGACATTCACTGAGCACACTGTCAATTGGGGCCTTGAGCTTGATGTATTCATGCATCTTGGATGTTTTATCCTGGATCGTGGCTTCTACACAGATTAGTTCTTTGCCTCCTTCCTTGTGGTTAGCAAAAGTCTTAGGGTGCTGGATTTGCAATGGAACCCTCCATGTATGGTGAGGAGCTTCCGTGTCTTAACATCCGTGGTCTGTATCTCTTCCTTCGGCCATCTTATTATTCCTGCAGGATATCTGATGACTAGCAGTGTGTAACTGTTTATTGCCTGGGTCTTGTTCTTGCCATTAACCTGGCTTATCTGGACTTGCCATACTCGTTGGAGGTATTTGGCTGATGCTGCTTTCTTTGTTGCCTGCTCCAGGTTACCATTTTCCAGTGGAATTCCAAGGTACTTGTAACTGTTCTCAATGTCTGCTATTGTTCCTTCTGGGATTGCGGCCCCTTCTTTGTGGACTACCTCGCCTCTCTTTGTCACCACCCGACTGCATTTCTCAAGCCCAAATGAAATCCCAATGACAGTACTGTAGATGTGGTGTGGCTCAGGCAGTCAATGTCGCGCTCACTCTTAGCATATAGCTTGATGTCCTCCATGTAGAGGAGTTGACTGATGGTTGCCCCATTCCTGAGTCAGTATCCATATCCAGTCTTGTTGATTATTTGGCTGAGGTGGTTCAGATCTATGCAGAACAGCAGTGGGGACAGAGCATCTCCTTGGTATGTGCCACATTTGATGGACACTTGTGCAAGTGGCTTGCCATTGGTTTCAAAGCTGGTTTTCCACAGCTTCATTGAGTTTCATTTGAAGGTTCTTAGAGTCATATTGATGTTGTACAGCTCCAAGCATTCAGTGATCCAGGTGTGTGACATTGAGTCATTCTTCATTTCTTGTAATCAATCCAGACTGTTGGTGTGTCATAATCTGCAGTCTTGAGCAATTGTTCTGTCAACCAGGAGTTTGGTGTTTGACTCCTCTGGAATCTCTACCAGTTAGTTCCCTTCTGTGCGTTGCTCATGAATTGATCCATGTGTCAATGTATTTTGGTTGCAGTGATGCCTGACATGAGCTTCCATGTTGTGGAGATATAGGTATTGGCCGGTAGTTGGATGGGACTGCACCCTTTGAAGGGATCCTGCCTTCGACTGTCACCCAACCACACTGCACCGGCCCCTTCTAAGCTCTCCTGCGGGTGGTGAGCCCATGGGTGAGTGTGTGAAAAAACCCCACACAAAACCAAACGTTTTTTTTTTTTTTTTGTGTGTGTAAAAGATGATACAAAAATAAGTTACAAAACATGTGGTTTATACCACTGCTCATAGTGAGATGAGGAAAAAAATGGTTAGACCCTATATCTACATTTCACACGACAACGGAGGGGTTTGATGACTTGAAATGCCATTGATGAATGACCTTAACTTTTAGCTTAGCTTTATGTTTATGACTAGGCCAACAACCCTGGTGTGATAACGTGATGAGGACCAGTGACTCTGTGCTTTCTCAGTAACAGTAATTCCCATCTTGAGTTTTACATACAATGGCTACAGAAAGTATTCAGACCCCCTTAAAATTGTCACTCTTTGTTATATTGCAGCCATTTGCTAAAAATCATTTGAGTTCATTTTAGCAGCTTTTTAATAACTTTGATCTAATACAGGCACGAGTCTGCCATTCCTCCTTGCAGATCCTCTCCAGTTCTGTCAGGTTGGATGGTGCTGCTACTAAATCCTGAGCAAAGGGTCTGAATACTTAGGACCATGTGATATTTCAGTTTTGCTTTTCTAATAAATCTGCAAAAATGTCAAAAATTCTGTTTTTGTTTTTTTTTTTTTTGTCAATATGGGGTTCTGTGTGTATATTAATGAGATCAAAATGAACTTTAAAATTATTTTAGCAAATGGCTGCAATATAACAAAGAGTGAAAAATTTAAGGGGGTCTGAATACTTTTCATACCCACTGTAAACCTATTAATACTGACTTGCATTATTAAAAGAAGGTTGTCCACCCTTCTGTCTGACACCAATGTTTCTAGGAGAGGATGGGGAAGAGTTAAAAAAAATTAAATATAACACCTCATCCTAATTCTGTTTTCAATCTTAATAACAAATAAAAGCCAAAAAGATTGAAGAAACATTAGAAAATCCAAATACTATGGCTCATTACCCTGTTTAGCAACAACAGTCTTAATTGACCTTTTAATATAATAAATATATTTTTATTTTTTACCTTCTAGTTTGATAAACTGTCAGTTTGTGTTGATAAAGCACTAAAGTTCTTAATTTACCTACTTTTTACTACACCTGCTTCAGATATCATTTCAAATAAGACCCCACTTCCCCCCACTCCCATGTTTCTGCTAAAACTCCTTGCATTCTGTAATCCGACAGATTAATGGCAGAGCATGAAATGTGGCTTTTATCTCGACAAAAGTTAAATGTTGTACAGAAGGAGGGGCTGGCAGGCTTTGGTATATGGATTACGTCCTACGAAACCCCCTAATGCCAGTATAATTTGATGGAGCTGCCAGTTTGCTGTTTGCACATTCTCTGGCTCACTTGGTATTCCTCCTCCCCCTGAACCAAAGCCGACTTTGCTACAGCACTTATGGGTAGGATCTGAAGTTTGAAGAGGTGGAGAGACACCCTGAGTAGGGAAACATGGATACTGTCTGAGATTTCTACCTCCACTGGTTGAAGATCACAAGACTAATGTCCTTGCAGGCTTACAGATGCATTACATCTGGATTTACATAATATGGTGTCTGAGTAAAAGACACTAAAGGTTCAAACACAGAAAATGCTACCCAGTAATATGATATATATAATCACTGTCCACGTTATTAAGCACACCTACGCAACTGCTCTTCAACACAAATGTTTCATTAGCCAATTACATGGCAATGCATTTCAGCATGTTGACATGGTCAAGACGGATGATTGTTGGTGCGGTACCAAAACCGGTACCATTTGGTACCAGTTGCACATCTTCAATAAGTCATCAATAAGTTTCAGCTTTATCTGTATTGCTTGGCATGGTGGTGCGGCAACAGTGTTGACACAGCATGCACTACTTTGTTTCAATGTGGCAAGAGAAAAGAGAGCCCCTCTCTCCGTCACTGCTTTTCCTTTACTGCTCTAGTGCGAAAGGGAGGGGCTGCTCACACACCCTCACTCAGACAGATAGGTATTCCTCCGCTGATAAGTGACAACAAATGCATGTGGGTGGCAGAGCGCCCTCAAGCAAAAAAGTCCAATGTGCGACTGTATTTTCAAAAGTAGAGGCAGACAGCACAAACTGTCTCCGATGCAACAACAACATAGCTTGTAAGGGCCGTAACACCACTAACCTGTGAAACACTACGCTAAAATACACCACATTTTAGCAGAAAGGTGCTGAGCGTTTGAACATCCAGGTGAGACGTCTAGTCCCGCTGTTGTTTCAACAGCGGGACTAGAGTACGAGGTACTGCTAGCAGTACACATGTGGAAAAAGTGGCTCAAGTGTTGTTTGTCAAAGATAAGTGCATGAAATTTGAAAAAAGAGGAGGGGGAAATGAAAACGGCAATGTAAAATTAATTAAAAAACAACATTGTGCATTTTTATTTCCACTGTTATTGTTTTTTGAAGTGAGGTGGCAATTTGATGTACTCTGGATTTTGGTTCTTAGCTGAACAGTTTTTTTAAGTTGTTACCTTAAAATGTATGTTATTATCTCTTTTTTTTTTTTTTTTTTTAACTTGTCCTGTCCAACAGCTGAGCAAACAGATATGAGCTGAGAACCTCTTGTATTAGACAGATTTTACTCTTACAATCAGGGGTTATAAATCATAGCGAACACAAAATGTATGTTGGTATAAGCCCCTTTTGTAATTTAAACCAAACTTTATTAATATATATATATTTTTTATTTGTGTCTTTTTTGTTGGACCGGACGGAAAAGGAAAGGGGAAAAAGGAGAGAGTTGGGGGGTGGAGGGGGGGAAAGAGAGATGGTGCATTATAGCAGTTAGAGAATGGCTACAGGGAAGGGAAGGTAGAGTTGTTAATCTACAGGCAACAAAATGCTGGAGCTTATACCCATTGCAATAGTGA
>BSAI01000085.1:710883-743294 GCA_036245035.1 Adrianichthys oophorus | reverse complement strand
ATATATATATATATATATATATATATATATATATATATATATAAATAGGCAAGAGCATGTAAAGTTTTTTATGCTTCTGGAATACATTTGAAAGCCCTATTAAACAAAACTCACAAAACACCTTCAAAAGAATATTTTTGTTTTTATGGCATTTTCCAAAAATGCTGCATTTTAGTTTCTGGGTTTACTTTATTCATTTGGAAGTGCATCTGGGTGCATGGCAGACAAAACACATATCCTCTAAAATCACAGATTGACTAATTGTATTTGTTATGTCTAGTTTTAGTCAGGTTAAAAAAATACTGCAGTAAAAGTTCTCTTCAACAATAAATAAAAAGGATATAGATTGTATAAAAAGACTGACCAACAGTTAAACAAGAAAACTCTGGTTCAGTGGTTCAGTTTATTAAAACCCATGAGTGTGAAGTCAGGGAAATGCGTGACATGATGAGAGAAAAACTGTGGTAGTAAAGAGAAAAGAAGTATTGCCTCCAGAGGATTCTGTTCTCATTAGGATCTTACCCCGTTTATTAATAGCTAGTCATTGGGGTTGCAGGAAAATTTCCGCTGCCTGCCACTATGCATGTAGGAGTAATTTTTCTTTCACTCAATTGGCTTACCATTGCACTATTTGGTCTTTGTGAGTGTGCGTTCTCACATTTGCTTTTGTTTCTCCGTTTTTCTGCCCATCTTATTCACAGTGGAAAACTGTCACTATTATCGGGAAAGAAAGAATGGTGTACAAGCTAATAAAATGTTCTTCTATTGGCTGTCACATTTGTCAATACTCGTATATGTGTGTATTTATTTGTGTGTCTGTGAATGGTGCTTGGCATAATTTACTTGAGAACAGAAAAAGACATAATCATAAGAGGAACTTTCCCAGCTTTACATTTTGTCTTTTTTATATACCTTCAGACTTCTTGATTTTAGGGAAGGTCATTTATTCATCACACAGACAATCCTTGAGACTTGTTTTGAACCATGTTGTTTCCTGTGGTTGGCACATTAACAATTATTTCAAACCAATAGCTACACACCTGAATCCAAAGAAGTGAGCAGATGAACGTCAAAAGTCTACCCTCTGACACCGTTTGCAAAGGGAAAAGAAGAAACTGTTTTTGGCATGCGTAGGGCACCATGCAGCTCAGGGCTGGCCCTGAGGGTAACACTGGAGATGTTTCTGTCAAAACCTACTGTGCTCATTGATATTCCTCCTGATGTGATCACACTGAATCAGTTGCTCTGAAAGCGGCTTTGCACCAGTGTGGTGCGGTACCAGGATTGAAGGAGTTGCTATCACTGTTGTTCTTTAGAAAATTAACTTATGGGAAGATGATTAAAAGAAGATGCAGGATCCTCTCCAAGAAATCATTGAAGTTCAGAACCAGTAAGGGGGAGTCAATAACTGGAAAAACTGCATCAGAACAGTCCTGAACAAACATTGAATATGGGGTCATGGAAAGAACTGGAAACATTTTGAAAGTTGCCCTTGTTTTAAATACTCATCATAAAGGGTTTCTGTTTACTTTTTTTTTTTAATTTAACATAGATAAATACTTATTGCAACATATCCAATTAGTTATGATGTCTCTGTTCTGAGTGGTAGTGGTGGGGTGTGAGGTGGTGTTGGGGAGGCATGCCTAGGGTGCCATGAAGCTCAGGGCCGGCCCTGAGGGTACTTACTTCTATAGTAATATATTAGTAATATTACAAAAATTCTATTGTTAATGTATCCTTAATCAACATATTTAAAATGTCGGTGGAAGCTTAGATTTAACAAATATAACAATGATTATACTGGGAGTGGCTGTAAAAATGTAATGCTTCTTTGCCAGTGGAGCACTAAATCAACTACTATATTGAGATCACCTCGAAGAAACAGTAGGCAAATTAAATTGTAGCCTGTCCAAACAATGTTTCACATACAATGACATTATTTGCTAGATGTTGTTGTGTTGTAGAAAACATTTGAATTCAATACATTTCTAAAGCTTCTAATCGATTGTTTTCCATTTTGTGTGTGCTAAAATGTGTTTGTATTTTTTTCTTAAAAGCTTTCCCATCATTTAAAAAGCAAGCAGTTAAACATTAGGAAGATGATCATTTGAACTTGTTTGTAAAAAAATATATGGAGGTGGTGGTTTGGAATCTGTTCATGACTCCTGCTGCATAAAAGATAATTTTGTTAAAGAAATTCAATCACCTACTAACATGTTGATAAAACAGGATGCATGGCCCATTTATGGTTTTGTGTGACCAAACCATACTTACAAACACTCATGCAGACACAGACACTCACATAAGCACCCTAATCCACAATCTGTGTTGAAAATGCAGGGCCAGGGTCAAGGATTACAATAGACTCTGATGATCAGATAATACGAAAATTCTTATTCCAGGGAAGAGTCGCATCACTCTGAGCGCAGAATCTCCATCAAGATTAAAAAAAAAAAAAAAAAGAAAAAACAGATTGGGTATCAAAAGATGCAAGTCTGAACAAAATATAAAAGACAAAGTCAAATAAGATAGAAGGGACAAAACAGGATAAATACAAACTTGAATATATTATGAAATAAAAGCAAAAAATTAACATTGAACCCAGAGCAGTTTCCAGAATAATGCTTAGTGTGGAGCAAAGAGAGCATGTATTGGCACATTGATCTAGCTAGCAATAAATTGACATATTATTGTCATTAAATGACAACTGTGTTTTTAATCTCTTCACAAGGAGTGTTGCACTAGTAAAACAAAAAAACAAAAAAACAAAAAACGCTCTGACGTGGATTAGTTGAATTTACCATCTGTTACTTTATTAATATTTGAACTTTTGTTAAAAAATATATATAAAGACTGCCTGCAAATATTCGGTGCAGATGATAGCTGTCTGACAAACTCAAACAAAAAATGTTGTTAACACTTTCACCAAAAAGGAATTATAGGTCAGTGCCTAAAACAACAAAAAAAAAGATATTGCTCATGCTGAAGTGAAACTCTGCAGGAAAATGTCATGTTGATGGTTATGACTCCTCCAAAAAAGAAAATACTGTAAAAATGTGTTCATTCAGTGGTTTATAAATTTAGTCACAAAGGGTAGGAAGGTACAAGCAGACTGATGGTTTCATTACTGGCATCAACGTTGGTTGAAATGTTAAGAAACAGTTTGAAAGGAAGCAAGAATGGAGGTAAGACAAGAGTCAGAAAGATATTAGTAACAAGAATAGTGGTCAAATTCTGGTTACATCCATCTGTCCAAGTAGCTATCCACCCTCTTGTCTGTTCTTCCATCTTTTTCTTCTACATTCCCGAGGCTGCTGCAAATGGAAGAAGTGCTTGCAATCTGTTCAATATCAGTTTATACAGCCAAATGGCATGGAGATACATACTGCAGGTAACCACGTTTGCATGACTGTGTGCGGTTCTTTGGAACAGGGCTTTTTTGTGTACGTGTATTTATGCTTGGTGGGGGTTGTATGTGTGTGCTTGCTATTTGTTTATATGCTTCCCAGAGTGTGAACTATATTAAAACAAAGAAGCATATATATATATATATATATGTAATTGCAAGACTCTGCGTGAAGCTTGTGTGTGTTTAGATGCTTAGACCAAGAGCTTGTTCCACTTTGCATTAACATTCATAGAGCCACTGGGGTATGTCAGAGCCCATAATAACCACAGGAGGAGGGTGCAGGGCAGGGGTGGGGCCTGGAATGTGTTGATGGGGGAACACATGCTTCTCTCTCAAACTGTATATTGTCAAGCAAACTAGCAGATTGGTAATGAATTGAACATGTTTTTGTTGCTGGACTTTAGGACACTGCAACCGTGAGCCTTGTTAAGATGATATGCAGCTGTTAGTCCTGGGCATGATTATGTCGTTGTGTGAAACAGGTTGACTCTAGATCAGATTCTTTGTAAGGACCAGAACAACCATGTGCAACTGTTCAAGAGGATGAGGAAAAGTTTTATTGTCCAGATTCAATCCTTTAAAACTGTCCAGCCTCTGGTAGCTCAAACGCTCCACAATGATCAAGTCTGAACCTAATCTACCTAATCTAACCTAATCCTATTCTAATGAAAAAAACTGCACAAAACCAAAACAACACTATATGAACAGTAAAATAGGAAAAAAAAAACATTCAATAAAATCAGATAAAAAGAGTTGTAAAAACGTCTCAATTTTTGGGCTAAATGTAAATCCCACTGAGGGAGAGAAAGGGTAAGATACTTATCTGAAAGAGGGGTAGGTTGTGACCACAACTCTTTGCTGTTGTCTGTCACTCCAACTCATGGCCGCTCAGAGGGCCCGACTCCGCTGTCCCGTCTCCACAGCCGAGCTCCCACTAGAGCAGGGACGGGCAACTACAGGCCTTGAAGGCCGCTGTTTCTGCATGTTTTCCAACATACCCTACTCTGGTATATTCTAATATGCTGGACGCACCTGAACCCAACCCATTCTCACTCCCAAGTTGTCACATATTGAGGCATGGGTAGGAGCCCTCAGTGCCAAAAATTGATGCTTTGGGAGTTCCCAACTCATCGTTTTTTGACCCACTGGCTCATCCAATTAAATCAAGGCAAAACCTCCAGGCAGCAAACTGGTACTGGTCTGGTACCAGGCAACACCAGCTGTTATATAGTTAAAGGTTGAATTGTAAGTAGCTGTTTTTTGTTTTTATAGTTAATTTTGTTTGTTTTATCTGGCAGGAATAGTAATAGTATATACATATAATGTATATTAATAACAACGCATTTCTTACATTAGTTAAGTTTGTGCATCATTTTATATAGCTGTTGATGTTACACCGCTAGAATGATGGGCCGACTCACTCTCTGTGCAACATATTTAATTTTTCTGTGAAACATGTAAAAACAAAATTACTGACTGGAGCACACTGGACCACGTTCTCTACTCATGCTCACCACGTACTGACAAAGCTTCTTCTTCTAACGTCAGCTACTGATGCATGGAACTCCAAGCGCCCTCTGCTGGCGAAAGTGAGTACTGACTCAGAAACCCTTCTGCAACACACCAACTATTGCAGTTCAGATGGGCATAACAGTAATGTCACTGGTTGCTTCTCCTATTCACATAAAATTTAATGGGGGGGCAACAATTTTAAATGCCTGTTTTAAGAACACAGTGCCACATTGATGATAAATTTAAAAAAAAAAAAAAAAACAACCTAAAGAGCCATTTGGGAGCCGAAAGAGAAGATTTCTTTTTTGTGAGCCTATCCAAAAGAGTCTGAATTCCCATCACTACAAACAATAAGAACAAGGACCAAAAAAAGTAAATAGCGGAGTCATTTAGTACTTTCCTGACAGCATGCCTTCAATGTAACTGAAATAATAACTACATTTCCAGAAGCAATCCTTGTTCCAAGTGACGGTTTCCCCGCTGAAATCTACAGTGCAGCGATCATAAATCGATGGCAGCGATTGAGAGCATTACAACCCACTGCGAGCCCAACGACAGAAAAAAATACGTCCAGGGAAGAGAAAGAATGAAAGACTCTTCTGTTAAGTTCAGAGAGCTGGTAGGGAAGTTAGATGTAATAAAAAAAATCACGGGAGTTGAGTGCGATGGCTGCAACGTTATGTGCAACTTGTAAAACACGCCTCATTGTAGTGATTCTGGAACAAGTGATCTGAAGAGACACAGCCCATCCATCCATCCCTTCATCCATCTTCTAAACCCACCATATCCCTTTTGGGGTAACAGGTAACAGGTAATCATCCTTTAATGAGCCACACCATATGCATAATACAATGTCTGGTGATGATTGTGAACTTTACTTGTCAGTCCACTGGTTGGTTCACGTTGTTCCATTCTTATTCCTATTTTTACTGGGAGATAAGGATGCCACCCAAAATATCAAACAGGATGGGGCAAAACCTGTAGCACTGTGTAAAGTTTTGATGTATGCCTGCAACAACTCCGGCAGATACTCTGGCTACCTTTTCTGCATATTATTCTCAGGAGTACAAAGCATACTAAGCAAGGTCTGATTCATCCTTTCAACCCACCCATTACTAGCAGGGTGATAGGGTGTGGTTCTGCTCTTGGCAACACCATGCAACTCACAAAGTTCCCTAAATAGTTCAGATACAACATTTTGGCCTTGGTCTGAATGAAAACAGGAGGGGCAACCAAATGTCTGACTCATGTTTGCCCAGATCCCACCAACAGTTGTTTTAGATGTTTGGTCTCGATTGGGAACAACCCAGGTGTAGCGAGTAAACATTTGAGTCATCACAAGAATGTTCTGAGAAGAATTGCGGGGTATACATAACGAGAGGAAGTCCAAGGAAACTTCTTGAGGGTAAGTACAACCTAGGTTTTAGGGTCTTTGAAGCAATAAACAACACACCCAGACTGGAACCCTCACATCTGTTTGTCCATGCTAACCCAAAAGAACTGCCTCTCAAAGCGGCAATTGTCCTTCCGGGTCTGGTATGGGCTCTTGCCTCGTGGTAGTTCTAACAAACCTTTTGGGAACTTGAAACAAAATTTGACACATTTGTTCATAGGTGTTTGGATCAATAAATTAGCGGCAGAGGAACCTTTAATGAATGCATAGCTTATTAAACTGTTTCAAAAGTCCTTCTCTACTGCACCACTAATGTTAGCTTGGGGTTGTGAGGAGTTTAAGCTAGTGGGAGAGTGTAAACAAAGTGATCTTGGGAAATTAGTATAGGCTTACCCCAACGCCAACAATCCCGCCCATAAGAAAAGCACATTTCTAATGAACTCCTGTGGCTCTGCAGAAACTATGTTCTAGCCCTTGTGCGATCCTAGGCACGCTATCATTGGGGGTGGGGTCATCCGGGACCCACAGGATACTACACTGAACTAAAACAAAAAAAAAACACTGGTGTCCCTGGCATTGTCATAGGAGGAATAGCACTGTCCATCAGAAACAGAGACGATATGAATCTGGAATTAAAAGTGATTCTATGAAAATCTGAAAATATGAAAAACAGTTTCTTGTGCATGTTAGCTTTCTCAAAATGTCTTGAGCTACAACAAAAAAAATTTACAAGACAAATAGCATGCTACAAGCAGAATACAAATTCATGGCATTTAGTTAGTGCAATCCAAAAGAGTCAATACCGCTTTTATATTGTGTAGATAAATAGTGCTATCTGCATTAAACTCATATATATATGTAAAATATGACTGCAGCCCTGCAGTTAGCTGTGAAGGGGAACAACTGTGTTTTACTGGGGTTAGAGGCATCATTAGCAACATTTTTACAAAATAAAAGAAAAGTACAAGAAGAATAAAACATTCTACCATTTAATAATCCAAATTGATTGTAAAGGTGCACAAAGGAAAATGCAAATTCAATGTGCAGATTTTTTTATGAAAAAGCCAATGAAAAGAACGGAAACATTTCTCTTGACACTGAAAATTAGTCTTTAAAAATCATAAGTAAATGCAGAGTAATTACAATCAGAAAAGAAAAAACAAAGGCAATCAGTATTGAAGTGCAAGAAACAATAGTCCACCAAGGGCACGATGGCCTGATATATTGTGTTGGCCTAAATCTTACACTGATCTTTGAAATAACAACAAAAATAAATAAATAAAGAAATAAATACGAATTGAAGTACACACATTTTTTGGACTATGAGAAACAAGCTATTTATATCTGCCATAGAGAATAATTTGTTTCACATCAATTTGTAGCAAAACAAAAGCATTAGTTGTAATATCATCTGACCAGTTTTGTGCACTCCAAGTTATTCTTTTTAAAAGGATAATTTTCCTTTTTGGAAAAACAATATAATGTGCAGTTAAAAAATGAATTAAGTTTCCTTTGGCATGAAAAGGTATGCAAACAATTTCAAAAAGGTTATGGCAAAGTAGTGAAATACTTGATAAACATATGTAGCCAGGAACGATGAAACCTTTCATGTTTTCTTTTCATGTGCAAATCTAAACTTGGTCGTGGTGGCCCCTAAATATGCATAGTTTTTGCTTTAAATTCATGTAGGCTGCTGACTGTGTGTACATCTTGCACACATACTCACAGGCTTTGTTCTCTGACAAAACATTTATTCTGTGCACACGTGTATGCTCATGTTGGTCGGTGGTCATCCCCCCCAAGTCAGGAAAGGTCAGTGGCTTCTTTGATGTTGGCCCCATAGATCACCATTATTACTGTAGTCTATTGATTCCTATGGAGATCAGACCCTCATACCTGGTTCTGGGTGACTGAGGCTGAGGTCAGGGTCTGCACACCCCCCCCGCTTTGCTTGAGAATACAAAATCCTTCTGACTGCTGCCCATTGCTCAACATGCTGAGCTTGTTTGAAGGGCACCAAAGCATTACGAAGAATATAAATGTACCAGAACAGCAGAACAGGTGACACGTGTATTCATTGTGACTAGGAGTCAGACGGTCTCATGAGTTTATTCGGTTTATGTTTTGATAAAATTTGTGAATTTCTGCTTCCTCTGTCATTTCTTTTAAATACACGTGTTGGTTATCCTATTTTTTCAGAGGTTCTCGGCAATCGTGCTCCATGGTGTTTGCACTTATGTGTTTTGTGGCATTTCTTTTATGTTCCTGTTCAGTTTTTTTAAGTTACTCTGGCTTTTCAATACACATTTTTGTGAACTTTACATTTCTGTCAAAGAGTAATATTTGTTTAACCTTCTTTTAGGTGTAGCCAATGCTTTAAATACAGATGCAGACCATCAGTGTGCCTTCAAAAAACAAAACACATGCCAGGAAGAAGTGATGACTTTTTGTATGCCACCCTTAAAACTACTGTAACCCTGGTTAAAAGTTTAGTATTAAAATAAATATTCTGAAGAAAGGGTATAAGTTCATAAATATGTTTTACAATTGTTTTCAAACAATAATATTGTAAAGTGTTACATAAATGTGATTTTTGTATTCTTGTTTTGAATGTACTTCAGGTGAAAATTTATTGGTAAAATGGCACAATTGCCAGTGTTCTTGTTGCTAGGCAGATTAGAAAGAGTGTGTAATACATTTTTGTTACTCTTAAATTGATTGGATAGGAGAAGAAAAAAAAGAAGAAGGGAGGAGAGAGGACACCATGAGGGGAGACGGTAGACTCACGGCAGAAAAAACGGGAAGGAAAGATTAGAAAAAGTCCCAGAAAATCATGGAGGTGTTGAGAACAAACGGAAAGTGAGTTCAGAATAACATGTCTATGGTTAAAGAAGTTATGAAGAACTTTGCAGGTGTGAGCATGCTAGTCAGCTCGACTTAGCCAACCTAGCATTCCCTGCATCGGGCTGTAGGAGTGTGAGTCGCTAACGCGGTGATGGAAAACAACGGGACTGCAACCAGAAGCCAGGAGTCACGTGAGTGGGACACACACACTTTAACGGAGTCCAGCTTTACTCTGACCGGACTGTCAGAGTTTATCGCCGTGCTTCATCGTCATCGGGACCTCGTGACATGCTGTGAGTGAATCTCAAAGGAAGAGCATGTGCACCTTTTACGTCAAGACAACAGGCCTGCAACGTGGGAACATTTGAGTTCTGACTATTTGGGGATTTAATTAATGCCTGCTTAGGTATATTTGAGTCCCATTTTCTTTTATTGTATTTTGGTTTTAAAATGCGTATATCTGTTGTGAAATTTGTGTACAAGAAACAAGGTTAATGGGTAACTGGTGAAAAAACGATAACCTGAATAGTTAATTCTTCAAGAACTGTGTGTTTATTTATGAAGAACGTGAAAAGCTTTATTTGCAGGTTTGGTTATTGAAATGTTTGGTTGTTAATTATACAGTGTGTAAAAAATAGGTCAAATCAAACAGGGCAGAAATATTAATTTCTTATTAAGCAAGTGTTTAAATCCTGTTAACGAAGAACTCAGGGATAATGCCCCCACGTTAAAGCTAATATAGCAAGGAGGTGTTACACTACCAAAAAAAAAAAACAACCTAATTTTATGAGGATTTTTGTGGTGCAAAGTCCCACTCCAATAATTTTTTATTCTGTTTTGTTCAGCGCGGTCTTTTAATTATGATTATTTTGTTTAGAGCCAAAATCTCAAAACCTGTATCGTTTTCTAGGATATAATTTCTGCAGCACGGTAGGAGTTCATGAGAAATTCACCTCTGAGTTGTGGGCGGGACAGTTGGCATTGGGTAAACTCAAGTGGCAGCTCTTGTGGGCGGGTGGGGTGAAGCCAACCAGGAAGTAACAAACTGACCAGAGAGGCAGGTGCCTAGACTGACCATTTTCCCATTGACAAAATGACAAAATCGTCGTATTCACCCCTCAAATAAACCTCTTTAATGCCTGATGCTAACACTTTTTAATCAATGGATGCATTTTTAATTCATGACAACTCTGAGTGGAGTTAATTTTTTTTTCTAAATCTGTAGTTTTTTTTTTCACTTAAGGAGGGGACACAGTTATATGACTGACAGATGATTGCGGTGGATTCTGGGAACAGAACTTCGGTGTTTAGCTTGTTTTCTCCATTTTAGCTTTAGCATCAATGCCATAATTTGGTTTGTGTTCTGCTGCTGTGCTGTAAACTGTTCAAACACGCTGTCTGAGAGTCCTCTGTTATCTTTTCTCCGATTAGTACTAAAAAAATTACTTTATATTTGACATTTTTAAACCATAAATATATATTATGCTCATTTCTGTTAATTCTAGTAGTTTGATTCATTATTTTCAAAATTTCTTCACAAATAATATCTGTCATTAGTTATTAGTTTTTAATGTTAAAAACATTGACATTTTCTCAGTATTTTTATTTGCTTTTATAAAAGTCATAATAAATAAGAACAGGATTCAGAAATGCTACAGTAACACCATAATTTTCTAATGTAAAGTGACTGACATCACACAGGTGATCCAGATTTGATAATGAAGATAATGAAGACCCAAAACACCTTTGATAATATGAGAGTACTGATAATATTAGAGAGTACTGTGAAGCACTCCCAATAATACTGATAAAATGAGCCACCTAGTTGTTATATGGCAACACATGTTTTAAGGGTGTGCACCAAGCTTTCTTTGTATTACTCTTTATGACCCTGACCCACATCCATAAGTGCTTTGCTACTGTTGTTAAACATTTTGTCACAATGACCTCTAGGGCAACGTGCTTCCTCCCTGTACCTGTCTACTCAGAGGTGGTCAGGAAGGTTCAACCTGAGCACTGCGTGTGCTGCCGTGCTCACATCAATCATTCCTACACTCAAATGGCAACCTTTTACACCTTTGCTAATGCTCTTTTCTTATTTGTTGCCAATAACAATCTGCCATTAATAACCCTCAACCTCCCATTATGAACATAACCTTGTAAAGGTGAATATTGCAGGCTTTTTAGATGGTCTTTTCAACCTTGCATTGTTTCTAATTTGTTCTTGTTATGGGAAACCTACACAAAAGATAAGACTGAGAGAACGAAATACATCTATTGATAAAAATATGGATCAAGCCCCTATGCCTCCAAAATGACATGAAAGTGAAATTTTTTTCATAGCTGTAAATAAATGCAAGTGTGAAAGGGATACATGATTTAATTCAATGGCTTCATTATGTCAGACAATATTTGGAATATGAATAAACTATCTGGGTTAATGTTCTTTTTTTATTCGCTGTCAAAGTAAGCTTGGTATTAGATTTTTTTTTTTAAAGTATCATTTTTGTAAAAGATACAACTCTGCAAACAAAAACAAATTGATTCCAAGTTTGAGGAAGACACAGAGGTGTTCGGATCCATTTGCAGGTAGCTAGTTATGGCTTGCTAATAATGACAGTAGCAGGTAAGGGCAAAGACATGTTGAAGTCAACAGCCAGGCAGGAGTCGAAAACGAGGACTGAGACAGGGCATCAAGTAAACAGGTGTGACACTGCCACCACATTAAAATAAGGGGGGAAAAAAGCATACTGAAATGATATCATGTTGCTAAAAATCCTTGCAGGAACATCATGTTTTTGGCCGGAATGTATACAGATGGACTGTTTTCAAAAAAAAGAAACGTTTGGAAAGAAAAAGCAGCATGCTCCCTTAAGAAGGAAAGGCAGTCAACAAGGGGGCGGGGCAGCTGACTACGCAAGGTGTACTGGGGGAGACCTGCAACAAAAAAGGTTACAAACTGGAGAGAAAGGGGCAGCGGTGTCTGAAAATTATCGCTGACATTCTAGAGCCGTTCCATTTCCTGCTTTTAACCACTGGATCTTGATTCCTTGATTTTTGATTCCTTTCTGTGAATGGATTATTGCATTATTTTTTTTCCCTTTCATTGGATTTACACATCACAGACCTGGACAAAAGCCAGTGAGATCGAGCATATTTATTTATTTTATTTATTTATTTTTTTTGCGGTGCGGGACTGAGACGGACTACTTTAGATTGGGTGTCTGTTTGGTTACTGGAGGAGTCACACCCCACATCTGGTGCAGATTTTGCAGCCACTCTATCAAGTAACAAGAAAGAAAGAGTAGTTTGACTGGACTAAGAAACAGCATAATGCTTTTGATATGGCTAAACAGGCTATAGAACAAGCTTTGTCACTTGGAAAACTACAGTTGGGGCCTGTGGAATTACAGGTCTCTGCGCGAAAAGACTATGCCAACAGAAACAGGGAAGACAAAGAAAACCTTTGGGGTTTCGGTCCAGGAAACTGCCTAGTGCAGGAGTACGGTATACCCCTTTTAAGAAACAGCTGTTAGCATGTTACTGGAGCTTAGTGGAAACGGGAGCTCTCACGGTTGGACATGAAGTCATCATGAGACCATTGATACCCATACTTACCTGGGTAATGAGTGATCCTACCACTCATCGCATTGGCACTGCTCAGGAAAGCAGCATCATAAAATGGAAGTGGTATGTTGCTGAGAGAGTGAACTTAGGACAGAAAGGAGTGTCTGTGTTGCATGAGCAGGTTACTGATGTGCCAGAATCAGATGAATCATGCTTTGGAGTGGTCCCTATGCAGTAATCACCTGAGAAGGTGGGGAAAAGGTATGATGAACTAGATGAAGAACAAAAGAAAACTGCATGGTTTGTGGATGGTTCTGCTCAGTGGGTGGCAGGAAAATGCAAATGGAAGGCGGGGGCGTTCAACCCATATCTAGGACAGACCCTGGACGAAATGGGAGAAGGAAAGAGCAGTCAATGGGCAGAATTAAAAGCAATTCACATGGTGATACGACAGGCAGGAGTGAAAGGTGTTCACATCTATTCTGACTCATGGTCTGTTGTCAATGGGTTGACTACATGGATGCCAACATGGCAGGCCAATGACTGGAAAATACTGAGAAAAGAGGTGTGGGGTCAGGAACTGTGGAAAGAAATCTGGCAAAAGGTTCAAAGTGTTCCTGTTGCAGTGACACATGTAGATGCTCACACTACGAATGTTGACTCAGAAGCTCTCCACAACCGTTGTGTGGATGGGTTAGTGAGAGCAATGAAGGTGGAAAGACAATCCACCGTGGGACTAGCTAGATGGGCACATGAAAAGTGTAGACACTGGGGAATCCAGGCTACAGTGCAATGGGCATTAGACTGAGGAATTGATCTGAAAGTAGATGATGTAAAAACTGCATTACAACAGTGTGAACAATGCCAACATCACAGGAAAGGGTTTCCTCAACACATGACAGGACATATCCATCGTGGTAAAAGTCCTGGTCAAGTGTGGCATTTGGATTTTATAAGTCCACTCCCTGAATCACAACGCTGTAAATATGCCTGCGCTGCAGTGAACACTTTCTCAGGAGTCATGGTGGCTCATCTTTGCAAGGTGGCAAACCAGAAAGCCACACTAGCCTGCATTGACCTCATAGAATGTTTCTATGGTCTACCAGTTCAAATTCAAACAGACAATGGGAGTCATTTCACAGGAAATCTGGTGAACGCTTGGGCAGCTGAGAACCACTTGGAATGGATCTATCATGTTCCATATCTTCCACAGGCAGCTGGACTGATTAAAAGAATGAATGGGTTGCTAAAAACAATGCTGAGGAAAACAGGACCAAACAACAGTTTGGAAGGGTGGAAAACCTGTTTACATCAGGCTCTGAAAAAATTGAATAACCGCCCCATAGCTCCTGGTGTAACACCATTAAACAGAATGGTAACCATGGTTACAGATGTCTGTCAGCAGCCCATTAAAATGTGGAAAGCTGATCCAAAAGCTGAACTGCCAGTTAGAGCCAAACCTGGCTCAGCTGGATTAGACCTTAGAACGCTGAAAACCATCACTCTCACAAACGCCCACAGTAGTGTCTATTGGTCTGGTACTCCAATGCCCAGAAGGCATGTGTGGGCACATACTGCCTCGTTCAGGACTGTCCCTGAAAGGACTGACAACTCTGGCAGGAGTCATAGACGGAGACTTTCAAGGGGAACTAGGAGTGGTGTTTTATGTGTTGGGCCATGAGCCACTGATGTTGCAAGCGGGTGATAAAATTGCTCAGCTGATGATAAAACCATGCCAAATGACTGAGGCAGTGGATATTCCAAAACCCACTGTGATCTCCCAGAGGGGAGGTGGTGGCTTTGGATCCACTGACAAAGCAGGAACAAAAGTTAGGTAAGACAGAAACATGGTCCACCACGCCCGGCTGAGATCATAGCCCAGTGCACAGACCAAGTGGTGACCGTGATGTACCTCGGGGAAGGAGCATGGGTGAATGTCCCTGTCACAAAGTGTTTACACGAGAAAATTAATCCATGTACAAGTTCCAATGTTTCCTTTGCAGGATGTCCGAGTGGCAGCTGATCTCCGGTAGCAAAAGGCGCCATGGCCCCCTACACTCCGCCACAGAAGCTAACGTCATGGTGGTGTCAGCTCATGGGCCATGTACCGCCTTGCTCTCTGTGCAATGGTGTTGCTGAACATCATCCTCTGCTGGGTGGACGCCACGCCCGAACAAGAGTTGGTGGTGGTACCTCAGCCTTACAAAGTTTATCTACCCAGGTGAACAAACTTAACCATTTCATGCACCATATGGATTCAGCGTTCCCGTCATATCCATGGGTTGTAATGTGACCTTTACATCCTTTGCTCCAGTGTGCAAGTGGTCTGTCCATCAAATCTGTCTGACAGAATACAACGGGACTGGGTGGACAACGCAGGCCACTGATAGTTTTTGAGTAGTGAACGCAACCCCAAGTTACCGCACCATGACATTTGCAATAAATGAAGTAACTCGGACTATGCTGTCTGATACGGGACATCAGACTTCCCTGGGAATACAACAAATCGGACTTTGGATGCCTACATTGGCAGGCTTGCAGCAGGGAGCTGCTCACGTGTTTGCTGAACAGTTGGGCTGGGACTTGACTATGTGGAGTGTCACTGATGAACGTTTGGCTAACATCACCCATGCCTTAAATAAAACCATCTGTAATGTACAGTTGGTGGATGTCAAACTGCAAAAGAAGCGGTTTGTTCGAACTGTCACTACTGGACATGCCAATGCGTGGAGACAGTTGTGGAACATCCCCGAAGGGTGGTGGCTTCAGCCCCATCCCGAAAAGACCATCTGTAATGATACCATGTATGTAGGTCAATGGACTCAACTGAATGTGACACAACCTATAACTGTATGTAAATACCATGTGTTACCTGTAATAACTGTTGATGCATACTGGTTTATCCAGCTGAAAGGTAAATGGTTTGGACCTACAGTTAACAACACTTTGGATTTGTCAGAGTGTGACCATACTGATAAGGGGTATGCATGTTTGACTAGAGAAGTATATACTGAACCATGCTTAACTAAGACACAGGCATTCTGTGAATGGAGAGTGGAACCACCTCGTGACATGATGTGGCAGATAGGGCCCTAATCCTTATGTATTGCCACCCAGCACTCTCATCCAATGTTGCCTGAGGCATCTTATACCGGTTGCTTGAGCGGTGTTCACCTGTGGCACTGGCACAACAAGACATATTACCTCACAAATTATAGCACTGAAACTCATCTGACCGCTCTGCAATGGCAGGTGCTGAGAGTTCCATGGCAGGTGTCCTTGGATCGATTTAGAGGCACACTGAATCGATCTACGGAATTGAAGAAATTAGTCCAAGAGCATATGTCTGATGTGAGGGCTGCAGTGGTGTCCACTGTCATAGCACGGAATAAGGTGTTGCATGCCGCCCGTGTGATAGAGCAGTCCTCTGCACATCACTGGTGGGATATCTTCTGTGGAATGTCTGTGACAGCAAGATCATATTTTGTGCCCCCAATGGTCATACTCATCCTTGTATTGTTGCCTTATAACTTTGTGTAAGCTGGCTACTTTTTGGTATATCCATAGGGTAAAAAGAATGTTAACCAGCAAACTTTATAGTTATAAAGTTTGGGGAGTTCCCTAACAGTATGAAGATAAAATCTGAGATGAATGGTCTGGAAGAACCAAATGTTCCATTATAATGGATCATGATATTCCTGGACATCATTACTGTTTTGATTATTTTGTGGGAAGAGAATGGGGATATCAAACTGTGGAATGTCCCACACAGGAATTATTACTGCACAGGGTAGTCTGGGTGGTATTATATCAAACTTAGATTCTGTGTCGAGATGTGAACCAACCATTGTTTCCATTGAGGATGATGAAGTTCCTCCACATGAAAGTATGTATGCCAGTTATTTTATGAATTGAAATGGTGAATAAGGCCAAAAGGTGGAATGTGATAGAAATTATGTTTGGTGTCCTAATTCACCCTTTAAAACCTTAAATAGCCAAAGGGTGGAATGTGATGATGAAACCAAGGCTACACCTCATCACTGTTCATGGGTATGGGAATGCTTGTGTAATAGGGGAAAGTCATCAGTATCCGGTTTCTGAACACGTTTTCGAAACCGGCACAGAAAGGAAAGCAGCCACTGCCTGGGGGGAGGGACTGGCCATCTCTCTTCGCATGCGATGAGTCTATGTAAAAGGAAGGCCTAACCTCTTAGAGGCAGAGCCTGCTGCGGATTGCTTACGAACGCCCAGCCGATTGAAGCACCTCTACCCGGACTGTTGGCTGTCCAGTCCAGTGTCATGGTAAGGGAAAAAATGTATTCAATCTGTTGAAGAATGATGGTATCTGTGGTGATGTGATATGTGGGGAATAAAAAGACACATTTATTCTAGCATTACAACAGCATTCTAGCATTGTGGTTATGTTAATTGCGGCGAATAAAAGACTTTTATTCTAGCAAATCCATCTGTGTGTTGAGTCATCTTTATTGAGTGCCGATCCCTCCGAACCTTTTCACACAACATAAATGTATCAGAGAATGGCGCAAGCAGATTGGTGAAAGCACAGAGACGGCTGCAGACAGAAAAGGAGAAAACCTGGTTTCCTGATGAGCAGAGAAGCGTACAACATATTAGAAGAACTGGTTTGAACATGGATTACTGAGCAAAGAGAGAGGTTCACGTGTCTCTACGAAAATGATCAGGATGAAAGTGAAGAGGATTTTTGATACGGAGATTGATGCTTCAAAGAGAAAAGAACGTTCAAAGTTAGTGCTAATCAGAACAGAATCAAATGTTCTCATTATTTTAGAAATCCTGAAATGTTCATCTGTTGTTTTCTGCATTTTGTGACCGAATGTCACTGCAAAATGAACCCATTTAACCATCACCATTCTGTCTGTGATGGAATAAACGCTGGTCTCTAATAAATGTCGGGTCAGCCGACATTTTTTTTAAATAAATGCCAGGGCTACTATTGGAAGAAATATGGTTGTGTATGTGATGGAATTTTTATTACACTCTTTAAAAAAAATTTTATGTCTGACAATCTTTGTGACGCTGCACTCATAATTGTTTAAAATACTTTATGTGTTAACCAGGGCTGCACGGTGGCGCAGTGGTTAGCGCTCCTGCCTCACAGCAAGAAGGTTCCCGGTTTAAGTCCTGGCTGGGGGTCCTTTCTGTGTGGAGTCTGCATGTTCTCCACGTGCATGCGTGGGTTTTCTCCGGGGACTCCGGCTTCCTCCCACCGTCCAAAAACATGCTTCATAGGTTAATTGATCACTGTAAATTGTCCCTAGGTGTGCATGTGAGTGTGCATGGGTGTGTGTTTGTGGCCCCTGCGACAGACTGGCGACCAGTCCAAGGGTGTCCCCTGCCTTCGCCCATGAGTAGCCGGGTTAGGCTCCGGCAACCCCGTGACCCCGAAAGGGATAAAGCGGATTGGAAAATGAATGAATGAATGAATGTGTTAACCATTCTCGTTGACTGGACAGAGCTGCAAAAATAAGAGATGAGTCCAATTTGCACCAAGGCTTCCTCCCCTGAAACTCCTTAAAACTATTCTCATGGGAACTCACAAAGTTGGCCTCTCTATAAATGTGGGTGTTTCCTAGACAGTGGCAGATATTTCCATAGATCTCTCTGCATATTGCATAGCAACATGTATATTTTTCTTTTATCTAATGAATCTTATGCTTTCCCGGCCAGCATCTAACACCCTGCTGTTGTATGCTGGATTGTTTCAGGTGCCTCTTTGCACAGACAACACCTTGGGTCTTGTCTGGTGTAGTAGATCTGAGCTTCAATCTCTTTGAAGCCCAGGGCTTGTTCCTGTGCTGTCAAGATGAGCACTTCGGTGTTGTCCTTCAGGCCAGCCCGTTCTAGCCATTGGTAGGACTTCTTGATATCAGCCACTTCAGTTATGGTTCGGTGGTACACTCCGTGCAGGGGCTTATTCTCCCATGAGGATCTGTCCTCCAGCACCACATCCTCTGCTGTCCATTGCCTGAGACATTCACTGAGTACACTGTCAGTTGGCATTTTGATCTTGATGTATTCATGCATCTTGGATGTTTCATCCTTGATAGTGGCTTCCACGCTCACTTGCCATTTGCCTGTGGAATTCCAAGGTACTTGTAACTGTCCTCACTGTCTGCCATTGTCCCTTTTGGGAGCGAGACCCCTACAGTGTGGACTAGCTTGCCTCCCTTTGTCACCATTCAACTGCATTTCTCAAGCCAAATGACATCCCAATATCAGTACTGTAGATTGTGGTGGTGTGGATCAGGGAGTCAATGTCATGCTCACTCTTGGTGTATAGCTTGATGTGGTTTTCCATGGCTTCATTGAGTTTCCAGTGAAGGCTCTTTGACTCATATTGATGTACAGCTCCCAGCATTCAGTGATCCAGGTGTGTGGCATTGAGTAGGCTTTCTTGGTGCACAGGTTGGTGAGCACAGCGTCGTAGCTGTGTAATACTTGAGTAGTAGCATTCCAACAGAACCTTGTTCTCACATCTAGTCCAATCCTAGTCTAATCTTAACCAACTGAGTTGTTTGCTAAATAAAAAGAAACAGGTTACTCAATCATGCTGCTGAATGGTCGAATTGTTAAAACAAGAGAAAACTAATAACAAAAACTAATAAATATGAAGAAAACATCCACTGTTTCACAGTTTATTGTTAAAGGTCCAGGTTTAATGCTTCCTAGCCATGCTTAACGTGTTTATTGCAGTGGGGTAAAAGCTGTTCTGAAGTCTTTTTGTCCTTACTCTGCTTGACCTGTAGCGTTTGCTTGAAGGCAACAGATCAAGCAGGGAGTGTCTGGGGTGTGAAGTGTTTTTGATGATGCTCTGCGCTCTGTTGAGGCAGCGGGAGCTGTGGAGGGTTTCCAGGGTGAGAACAATCAGCCAACAATGTTTTGGGTGGTGACGATGACCTGCTGGAGAGCTTTCCTCTGAGCCACTGTACAGCTGCTGAACCAAGTGCACATGTAGTATGTTAGTACACTTTCTACAATGGCACAGTAAAAGGTTACCAGCAGTCTATGGTTGATGTTATTCTTCCTGAGTATCCTCAGGAAATATATACTCTGCTGGGCCTTCAGCAGCTCAGGGGTGTTTGTACTCCAACTTAGGCTCTCCTCCATGTCGACTCTCAAGAAGCTAAAGTCTGTCACGCTCTCCACACAGTCCCAGTTGATGAATAGCGGCAGTATGTCCATCTTCTTCTTCCTGTAGTCTATTATTAGTTCTTTGGTCTTTGATATGTTGAGGAGGAGGCTGTTGGTCGAACACCATGTTGACAGCCGTTCCACCTCAACTCTGTAGGAAGATTCGTCCCCGTCAGAGATTTGCCCCACCACTGTGGTGTCAACAAAGTTTATGATGGTGCTGCTGTGGTGGGCTGATGTGCAGTCGTACGTGAACAAGGAGTAGAGAAGAGGACTCAGTACACAACCCTGGGGGGAGCCGGTACTGAGACTTTGTGCTTTGGATGTGTGATGTCCCTCTCTGACTCTCTGTCTGAGATGGGACAGGAAGCTGCTGATCCACAGGCAGGTTGAACGGGGTAGTCCCAGATCCCCCAATTTGGCCACCAGCTTTTTGTGGGAGGATGGTGTTGAAGGCCAAGCTATAATCCACAACGAGCATCTTCATGTAGCTGCCCCCCTGCTAAAGATGGAAAGAGCACCATGCAGAGTTGTTGCTATGGCTTCCTCTGTGGATCGGTTCTCCCTCTATGCAACTGGTGTGGGTCAAGTTCTGGAGAGAGGGCTGCAGTTATGTGACAACGGACCAGTTTTTCAAAGCACTTCATGGATGTTGGAGTGAGAGCCACTGGTCTGTAGTCATTGAAGTTGGTGATGTGAGGCTTCTTTGGCAGAGGAACTATGGTGGAGGCCTTCAGGCAGAGTGGGACTGCTGACTGTGCCAGGGATTGGTTGAAGATCTTTGTGAAGACTGGAGTCAGCTGGTCTGGGCAATCCTTTAGCACTTGCCCCGAGACACCATCTGGACTGGCAGCCTTCCTCGAATTGACTTCCACGCAGGATGCATCTCACCTCATGCTCATCCAGGACCAGGACTGTGCTAATGTGGACTGTGTGGTGAATATTTGGTGTTGTGATATCAAAGCGGGCAAAGAAGAGGTTTAAGTCCTCTACCAGAGTGATGTCACCTTCCGCAGCTCTGGGTTGGTCCTGTAGTTGGTGAGGTGTTGGACTCCCCTGCCACACCTAACAGGCAGTAGTAGTAATAGATGCCGGTCTCTAATAGAGGCCAGTCTCTTTTAAAACTCCCCCACCCCCCTCCCTATTCCTCTTCCCCACCCCCTTGCCCACGTGCTTCATACTCAGACAGAGGGTGGGGGCTGTTTGTCCGTTACATTCAGCCAGTGTAGCATGGATCACAACATTTTGGCTCATTCCATTTTGTTTAAATTTTGGGAATATATCAAAGAACCACATTTGGGGATGAATCTTAAACATATCAGAGAATGGCGCAAGCAGATAGATGAAGGAGCAAAGATGGCTGCAGAAAGAAAAGGAGCAAACCAATTTCCTGGTGTTCATAGTGGATCAATCTCTGGATTCTCCTGAACTTCATTCATTTTCTTACCCCACTGGATCCCTTTTATGGCAGCAAGATTTTAGGCGCACTTTAGAGTTGGAGCTCAATATGCTGCTACCCAGGAGGAGCTGGCAGCCAGCCAGAGAGCCGGCGCAGGATGGAAAGGCACTCTACTCGGGCCTCCTGAACTTTTGTTTGATCCACGCCTCAAAAAAGGTACCCTCATTTTATTCTTTTGGTTAATGCGGGGCAGAAAGCTGTCAAACTCCGTAAGACCGTGACCTCGCCTTGCCTGTACTCCTGTTTGGCCGTGACCTCGCCTCGTCTGTGCTCCTGTCTTTGGCTGTGACCTCACCTCTGGCTCCTCCAGCAAACCCAGCCATTTGCACAACTCCTGCTGGATGAAGCCCATCTGCTACTCTATTCAAACTTGTTATTGTTTATTTAAATATCTAGCTGTTATCTTAACTTGTAGCTGTTTATTTAGGCATGTTTGTTCATTAGACATATACTTGTTATTCAGCCATGTAGTTATAGAATTAATTAAGATCACTTTTCTTTAATAGTTCTAGTCCGGGGTTGAGGATATCTCCTTCATGTGGGCAACCCTGAAGTTTCTTAGTTAGTTTCTTAGTTAGTAAAGGTGAAGGTTCTGGAGTGGTCGTCTCAATCTCCTGACCTCAGCATTATTGAGCCACTCTGGAGAGATCTCAAACGGGCACTTTGAGCGATGGGCATAGTCAGCAACAATACTTAGGTATCCTGAAAAAGGCAACGGTAACTCAAAAACCAACAACCAAGTTCTGCAGAAGAGCATCTTTGAAAGCACAACACCCCCATCCTTGAGACAGATGGACTACAGTAGCAGAATAACACACCGGTTCCACTGCTGTCAGCTGAGAAAAAGGAAACTACTACTGCTACTGTAATTTGCACAGGCTCACCAAAATTGGACAAATTGAAAAAAAAAAAAGTTGCCTGGTGTCAATGTTGCCAATCTGGCCAGTCTCCTCTGACCACTGGATCTTTGATCTTTTCTGACAATTCTCTGTAAACCCTAGAGATGGTTGTGAATGAAAATTCTAGTATACCAGCAGATTTAAAAAATGCCTGGACAAGCCCATCTGGCTCTAACCACTATGTCGTGTTCAAAGTAACATACAGTGAGGGAAATAATAAGTATTTGAACAAAATGTGATTTTGCAAGTTCCCCCAATTAGAAATCATGGAGGGGAGTTCTAGGGTGAATGTCCACTGGAAGAGACATAATCTAAAAAAAAAAAAAAAATCTGGAAATCACACTGTGGTATTTTTTAAAAAACAAACTGCAGCAGTATTTCTATGCTACTGCTGCAAATAAGTATTTGAACACCTGTCTATCAGCTAGAATTCTGACTCTCAAAGACCTGTTAGTCCACCTTTAAATAATTAGCCTTCCCTCTACTTATTAGAGATGGAATTTATGGGTCTTTATAGGGAGCCAAATCTTTTGGATCAGTTAATTTCAAAAGCCATTCAAAACTGGTTCTTTTGGCCCTTCCATCTTCTTCTGTTCATCTTTGACTAGGTCATAGGGGCAGCAGTCCAAGCAAACTGACTTTAATCTCTGGTCACTTCCTCCAGCTCTTTTGGGGGGATCCCCAAGATGTTCCCAGGGCAGCCGAGAGACATAGTCAATCCAGTGTATTCTGGGTCTTCCCCAGAGCCTCCTCCCATTGGGACATGCCCAGAACACCTCCCCAGGGAGGCATCCATGAGTCACCCAGACCAAATGTCCGAGCCAACTCAACTGGCTCCTCTCGATGTAGAGGAGCAGTGGCACTAGTCTGAGCTCTCTCCAGGTGACCGAGCTTCTCCCCCTATCTCTAAGGGAGTGTTCAGCCATCCTACGGAGAAAGCTTGCTTTGGCCGCTGAGATTCGGCTCCTTGTTCTTTTGGTCAAGACCCAGAGCTCATGACCGTAGGTGAGTACTGGAAAAAAGATTGACCGGTGAATTGAGAGCTCTGCTTTTTGGCTCAGCTCTCTCTTCACCACAATGGACCGGTACAGTGACTGCATAATGGCAGATGCTGTTCCAATCTGCCTGTCAACTGCGCTCCAATCTTTCCTCACTCGAGAACAAGACCCCAAGATACTTAAACTCGTCCACCTGGGGCAGGAGCATTCCACCCACCCAGAGATGGCAAACTATCTTTCTTCAGTCAAGAGCTATTGCCTCAGACTTAGCAGTGCTGACCCTCATCCCAGCTGCTTCACACTCGGCTGCTAACCATTCCAATGCATGCTGGAGGTCCTGGCTTGATAAAGCTAACAGGACAACATCATCTGCAAAGAGTAGAGAGGCAATTCTGTGGTCCCCAAACTGCTTCTCCCTTCTGAGGCGCCCCTTTTTATATTCATTCTAACAGGTTTTGCTTCAGGGACCCAAAATATGATGAACTCAGAAGTGCAAGAAAACCAGGTTTATTAAATCTTTAACTTGGAAGACCCCCCCAGACTCTGGAGATAAACGGCCAATGCACAAACGTGGGATGAGGAGAGCGGACTGGAGGGAAGGAGAGTGGAGTGGAGTCCTCTGTACGACAAAAGGAAAGTGTGGCTCCAGACATAGAAGTTAGTGAGGAGAAAGGCACTCGCAGGGCTGTGGCAAAACTCAAGAACCTGGGGCTTAGTCACATATTCTTGATTCCACAGTTTAATTCAAATCACTAGAGATCTCTGGTGAGGTTCCAAAAATTAAAAGGTGCTGGGACTTATGAGGCTTGGGGTAAAATGGAGCAGCAGGGAGATAGGACAGGCATTGGCAGCAGCTGGCAGTATGAAGTCTAGAGCAGAGGCTGGAACACAGACTGAGGAGATTAGCTGGGAGTCAGGCTGAGTGGCAAGCATAAACAACCCTGGAGAGTAGTGCAACAATCCGGCAGAGAGTGAAGGGCAGAGGCAGAGACTTATAGGAACAGGCACAGGTGGAGGGAATCAGATGATTAGCAACAGGGAAGCTGCTGCCTTGAGACATTCACTTTTAAGAAGGCGGCCTGGAGTTTATTCATTTAATCCTGGAAAGAATCACGGGCAGAGTTTATGGGCTGAGATCTGGAGCAGAATAATTCAGATTCCCTACCAATAATTGAGTTTGAATTATTTTTTAAATATCAGATATAGCTTCATTGGACACGTGTGGCCAAGATGTTTAAACTCTGATATGAATTTGTGGTAAATATTCCACTGCCAGCATATCCAGCGTGTTTATGTATACAGTGTGAATGTATACTTTGAATAATGTTATTAATGCAACTGCTACACTAAGACTCTGCAACCTTTAACACTGAAAGAACCATTTGTTCCAGTTTCTTACTGACAAAACCACTGAGAACCACAAAATCTCACTACACTGTTTATAAAAAAAACACTTTTTTTGGTGACCATTAGGCCATTTATTCATGGCATGTAGCTTGTACATTTTTTTGCAATAATTAAACTAACAGTTAAACTAACAGTTAAATTTTTCAATTGGATATATAAAATGTTTTATTTATTTTAATCTATCAATGTATAATATTTTCATTCAGTGTCAAAAAAGATCGTCCTGTAGCCGTAAATTTACTTTAACTTATTATTATACAAGTCTCTCTTTTAAAAACATTTCTTCTGAACAGAAACTAGAGGCTAGGTAAAGAACATGTGTTTTACATTTATTCTAATAATAAACAGTTCAGACTGTTTATCATTGGCCCTCCTCCTTCCTGCCCACACGGACATTGCCAAGTATTTAGTATTCACAACAACTCATGTGATATTTGCATCTGAAGTTATAAGGATGAGTTTGTTTGATCTTTTATGGGAATGTGTACAACTCAGAGGAGGGATGAAAAAAAGAACAACAAAAAAGTTCCCAGCTGACCGCGAGTCGATTCCCATCGTTCATGTTAATGACCTGTTCAAAAGTTTTGATTTGTACGTGAACGTCACATTTCTACTTTTTATCCTGAATTAGAAGTATCTGTTTCAAGTTCTTAGCTCCATATAGACACCTGTACACTTCATACAATCAGTAATACTAACACAGCTAACATGGCCAACACCAAAAAGCTGTCCGAAGACACCTGAGACATAATAGTAGACATACTTAAGGGGGAAAGGGTTACAGGGTGCCCTTGGCAATTGTCAAGCAGCTTGTTGAAGAAAGATCCAATGTTAGAGCAATTATTAGAAAATGGAAGAAGCAAAACTTGACTGTCAATCTCACTCAGACTGGGGTTCCATGCAAGATCTCACCTCACGGCCGAAGGTCACCTTAAACTACTATAACATTGATCATCAATCTCCTGCCAAGGGTGTTCTGATATCAAGTGTATTGATGGACACCCTCGTACTTGAATGGTGTTTGTCAAGGACAAGCTATGTCGAGCACAAAAGTCCAACAACAAAACACCGCTCGGTCCAGATCAGGGACGCCGTTTCTTCCAATCACACCTCTCCAGGTGCCGCTGTCATTGACCACGTGAGCACTGAAGCCCCGAGGAGGACAATGGACTCCCCATCTGGGCCCTTTCCAGTACCTGTTCGAACAACACCAAAAAGGCAGGGTACTCCAAACTGGAGTTCCGAAATGGTAAGCCAGAACCACAGTTTTGAGACCTGTCCCCACTGAAAGGCATAAGGGACTCAACCATCTCGTCCACTGGGGTGAACTCCAACATCTGGTGGCTGAGCAAGGGGCTCACGAGTAAGCCCACACCGGCCCGCCACCTCTCACCATGAGCAACTCCGGAATGTTAGAGTCCAACCCCTGTCGAGGGACTGAGCTTCAGAGCCCAGGCTGTGCGTGGAGGTGAGCCCAACTATATCTAGCTGGTACCTCTCTGCCTGTCGCACAAGCTTAGACCCCCAAACCAATGGTATGATGTCATTGACCAATCACTGGAGCCCTTTATTGCTTGATGCCTGCCTTCTAAATGAAAAAAAAAAAAAACTTTTTTTCCCTGACATGTGACTGAACAAGACTTGAGATGGCGTAGAGCAGCACCTCGGAGGATGTGCTTGTGGTAAAAAAAAAAGCACGCTGGTTATGGGTGTAAGCGATCGGATCACTAGCCACAGTTAAATCAATTTTCCGATCAAACAGTGTGCAATTCGTGTCCACCGTCTATAATTTAACGTGTGTCAAAGTCGCTGCCTGAAGCTTGTTGAAAAGTGTGTCTAAAAAAATCCAACTCTCTGCTCACTGCCGCGTATGGGAGGAGTTTAACTCGTAAGATGTGGATGAGGAGAGATCAGGTTTATTTTTTTTGCGGAGTTCTACAAAAACATCAGTAAACACGTTTCCACGCCCGGGTTTTTGAGTCTGTCCAAAGATTTTCCTGGTTTACGGATGTCTGTCCTGTGGGAAAAAATCCTGACTGCTGTTGGGGGAAGGAGGGAGGGGGAGTTTATTGCAGCAGCAGGGGACACTAGATCATTTAAAGTTGTAAATTCTTCCATCTATATCTATCCATCCTTTTATTCATCCATCCTTCTAATTTTTTAAAAAGATGCAACGCCCAAAGATGCACTTTTTTTATGAACATATTAAGTATTTTTGTATAGCAATTTTATAAGATCAAATATGTTATTGGTGTTTTGTTTTTATAAATAAGCCTCAATAAGCACATTTTGATGTAATATATGTTTGTGTTTTGAAGTACATGTTTACAATAAAACAAACTTCCATCCATCCATCCATTTTCTTCCGCTTATCCGGGACCGGGTCGCGGGGGAAGAAGTCTAAGTAAAGATGCCCAGACTTCTCGCTCCCCGGCCACTTCCTCCAGCTCCTCTGGGGGGACCCTGAGTCGTTCCCAGGCCAGCCGAGAGACATAGTCTCTCCAGCGTGTCCTGGGTCTTCCCCGGGGCCTCCTCCCAGTGGGACATGCCCGGAACACCTCCCTAGGGAGGCGTCCAGGGGGCATCCGAACTAAATGCCCGAGCCATCTCAACCGGCTCCTCTCAATGTGGAGGAGAAGCGGCTCTACTCCGAGCTCCTCCAGGGTGACCGAGCTTCTCACCCTATCTCTGAGTGAGCGCCCAACCACCCTACGGAGGAAGCTCATTTCAGCCGCTTGGATCCGGGACTGCACGGTGGCGCAGTGGTTAGCGCTCTTGCCTCACAGTAAGAAGGTTCCCGGTTCAAGTCCTGGCTGGGGGACTTGAAACAGTGTCATCAATGGCGAACCTTTCTGTGTGGAGTTTGCATGTTCTCCCCGTGCATGCGTGGGTTTTCTCCGGGTACTCCGGCTTCCTCCCACCGTCCAAAAACATGCTTCATAGGTTAATTGGTTACTCTAAATTGTCTCTAGGTGTGGATGTGAGTGTGCATGGGTGTGTGATTGTGGCCCCTGCGACAGACTGGCGACCAGTCCAGGGGTGTCCCCTGCCTTCGCCCATGAGTAGCTGGGTTAGGCGGATTGGAAAATGAATGAATGAATGAATGGATCCGGGACCTCGTTCTTTCGGTCATGACCCATAGGTGAGTATCGGGGCGTAGATCGACCGGTAAATTGAGAGCCTTGCTTTCAGGCTTAGCTCTCTCTTCACCACGACGGACCGGTACAGCGACCGCATGACGGTGGACACAGCACCAATCCGCCTGTCGATGTCACGCTCCGATCTTCCCTCACTCGTGAGAGAGGGCAAACCACCTTTCTCCGGTCGAGAACCATGGCCTCAGTGCTGACCCTCATCCAAGCCACTTCACACTTGGCTGCAAACCGTTCCAATGCATGCTGGAGGTCCTGGCTCGATGAAGCCAACAGGACAACATCATCTGGAAAGAGCAGAGAGAAAATCCTGTGGTTCCCAAACCAGACCCCCTACGGACCCTTCCGGTGTTTACCAATGTGTTCGGGGGTTGCCGCCACGACAGGCACCAGAGACATTGCGACCACAGCTCTGAACAGCAGCAGAGACAATGGAGGTGGAGAACATGGTCCATTCAGACCAGCCTCCCTCGGTACCTGTTTAAATGGTGTTTGTTATGGACAAACCATGACGAGCACAGAAGTCCAACAATAAAACGCTCGGGTTCAGATCAGGGAAGTCATTCCTACCAATTACACCCTTCCAGGTGCTACTGTCGTTGCCCATGTGGGCATTGAAGTCACCCAGGAGGACAATGGAGTCCCCCGTTGGGGCGCTTTCCAGTACCCCTCCGAGAGACACCAGGAAAGCTGGGTACTCTGAACTGCTGTTCGGTCCATAAGCCGAAACCATAGTCAGAGACCTGTCCCCCACCAGAAGGCGGAGGGACGCAACTCTCTCATCCACCGGGGTGAACTCCAACACTTGGCGGCTAAGCTGGGGGCTCACGAGTAAGCCCACCCCAGCCCGCTGCCTCTCACCATGTGTAAAACCAGGATGGTAAAGAGTCCAACCCCTCTCGAGAGACTGAGTTTCAGAGCCCAGACTGTGCGTAGAGGTGAGCCCCACTGTATCTAGCCGGTACTGTGGGGTTATGGACCCAGGACTTTTGTTGTTTGTTGTGTTTGGTATTCACTTCCTGTTTTATTTTGTTGTTGGTTGTACTTCCTGTGTTTCACTACTGCTCTTTCAGGTCTCTTGACACTTCCATCCTAGTGTGTGTTCCCTCCCTCCTTAATTGGCACACCTGTTTGCACTTACCTCATCCTCTCCTCCTGGTTATAAGTCCTCATCTCCTTTGCACAGGTTGTCGGGTGGTTTTTGTACCTTCATGAGTTTGTGTTCAGTTTTTGAGAACTTTCCTCAAATAAATGAGAAACTTTGCATTTACGAGTGTCGTCTGCATCTGTGTCCTCACGTCAACCCTGACATTACAACCCGACCAGTAACATGGACACAGCAGACGTGGAAACGTCACGGGCACTACTCCGCCAGAAAGAGAAGTAGATGTCTTGTCTTTGCCAAGGGCTGCTGGAGATGTCAAGCCATTACAAGCGAGAACTTGCCGCGTTGGATGAGCGGTTTGAACAGCTGGCGGAGCGGGTCCAACATCCACCGCCTTTCCCTTCGCCACGCCCATCGCCTCCCACGCCGGTCCAGGGAATCTCGGATGGAGTTCCTGTCATTCCTGCTGCACAGCTGGCCCGCCCGGAGAGGTTTTCCGGGGACTCCGGGGACTGCCGGGCCTTTATTACCCAGTGTGAGCTCCATTTCCAGTTACAGGCCCCTCATTATCCTACGGAACAAGCCAAGGTGGCCTTCATAATATCCCACCTCACCGGCAGAGCTGGAGCATGGGCTACCGCCAAGTGGCAGCGTGGAGCCCCTACCTGCGCGTCTCTCTCGGCTTTCCTGGAGGCCTTCCAGTAGGTATTTCATCATACTAAGCCGGGTAGAGAGGCAGCTCGGGCGCTTATGAAATTAAGACAGCGGGACCGAAGGGTGGCTGACTACGCCATAGAGTTCCGGACCTTGGCTTCCACGAGTGGTTGGGACACCACTGCGCTCACGGACGCTTTCATGGAGGGACTGTCCGAGGAATTAAAGGACAGACTCCTTTCACTCGAGCTGCCGTCTACCTTGGAACCCCTCATCGCCCTGGTCATCAGGATTGGTAACCGACTACAGGACCACAAGCAGGAGCATGGCAGGGTGGTACCCCGCCTACAACGCAGTCCTGTTGATCGCAGGCCCTCCAATTCACCTGACTGTGCTGTTTGTCCCACAGAACCCCCGTCACTAGTGCAGGAGGAACCCATGCAGCTCGGTCGGGGCAGACTGTCTGTTTCTGAGCAACGGCGGCGGATGGCGGCAGGTGAGTGCCTTTACTGTGGTAGGTGGGGTCATTTCTGCAGGGAGTGCCCAAAACACCTCTGCTCATCAGTAAGAGTGGGCGCGCTGACGAGCGGTGATTCAGCGCTCACTTTTCCTAAACCTGCTGCCAGCTTATTGAAGGTCCGGGTCATGTTCCATGGGAGGGGGGTTTCGGTTAAAGCTTTAGTGGATTCAGGAGCAGAGCAGAACCTCATGGACGCTGAGCTAGCGAAACAGGTCTGTCTTAAGTCTGAGTTTTTGCCCCGTCCTATACAAGTGGTCTCCCTCAACGGTCAAGAGGTAGCCACTGTTTCACGCATAACTGAACCGATTCATCTGATTATGTCTGGCAATCACCACGAACTTACCCGGTCTGGGTTTTTTTTTTGTTGGGAAGAAAGACGGGTCTCTCCGACCATGTATTGATTATCGAGGGCTTAATGAGATCACGGTCAGAAACAGTTACCCCCTGCCTTTAATGAACTCAGCTTTTGAACCCTTGCAGGAAGCCAGGATCTACACAAAACTGGACCTTCGCAACGCTTATCATCTCGTGCGCATCAGAGCCGGTGACGAATGGAAGACCGCCTTCACCACTCGTTTGGGACATTTCGAATACCTAGTTATGCCGTTTGGCCTCTGTAACGCTCCTGCTGTTTTCCAGGCTCTGATCAATGATGTATTTCTGTATGACTTTCTACATCGTTTTGTTTTTGTTTACCTGGATGACATTTTGATTTTTTTCCAGGGACGCCAGCGAACATCGGCGGCATGTTCGTCTGGTGCTCCAGCGGTTACTGGAAAATAAGTTGTTTGTGAAGGCGGAGAAGTGCGAGTTCCACTCTCCGTCTGTTTCATTTTTGGGGTTTGTGGTAGCAGAGGGGGAGGTGAGACCCGATCCGGCTAAGGTGAAAGCGGTGGTGGAGTGGCCTACACCTGCCAACCGGAAGCAACTGCAACAGTTTCTGGGTTTTGCCAACTTCCTCCGTCGCTTCCTCCGTGGTTACAGCTCGGTGGCCGCGCCCCTCACGGTCCTCACATCTACCTCTTCGCCGTTTCACTGGACAGAGGCGGCTGAGGCTGCTTTCAACAGACTCAAACATCTTTTCACCTCTGCCCCTATCTTGACCCAACCTGACACTTCAGGCAGTTTATAGTTGAGGTGGATGCCTCAGATACGGGGGTGGGTGCGGTATTGTCTCAACTAGGGGTTGCAGATGGCAAGTTGCGCCCTTGTGCTTTCTTCTCCCGCCGGCTTACTCCGGCAGAGCGTAATTATAACGTGGGGGATAAGGAACTACTAGCCATTAAGCTAGCGCTTGATGAGTGGAGGCACTGGTTGAAGGGGTCAGCAACACCATTCCTGGTCTGGACAGACAGGCTCGGTGATCTCTGTTCTTTAACCGGTTCAATTTTGTTGTATCCTATCGACCTGGGTCTAAGAACGTTAAACCAGATGCCCTTTCCCGACAGCAAGAACCGGCTACGCAAGACGGCCAACTAGCTGCGTGCTGGGCTCCCTCTCCTGGCAGCTGGAGAGGGACGTTAAGGCTGCCCAGGTTCAGGAGCCGCACCCGGGAGGGGGTCCTCCTAACAGACTGTTTGTTCCCAGCTCTCTCGGGTCCCAGGTTCTCCAGTGGGCTCATGCAATTCGACTCACCTGCCACCCGGGAATCTGCAGGACTGGCTTATCTTATCTGCGTCGCCGTTTCTGGTGGCCCAGTATGACCAAGGACGTCCGGGACTATGTTTCAGTTTGTCTGGTTTGTGCCCAGAACAAGGTCAGTACGCACCCGCCTGCTGGACTATTACATCCACTGTCCATCCCGGGTCGGCCTTGGTCACACATTGCTCTAGACTTTGTTACCGGACTACCTCCTTCTGCCGGGAGAACCATTATTCTCACCATTGTAGAACAATTTTCTAAGGCTGCCCATTTTGTGGCTTTGACCAAACTCCCTTTTGCTGCAGAGACTGCTAGGTTGGTCATAAAGCATGCCTTCAGGCTGCATGGCATCCCCACAGACATGGTGTCGGATCGAGGTCCTCAGTTCATCTCACAAGTCTGGAAGGCGTTCTGTGGGGCTTTCGGGACTACTGCCAGCAAATCTTCTGGTTTTCACCCACAGACTAATGGAGAGGCGGAACGGACTAACCAGGACTTGGAGGCAGCCCTCCGGTGTATCTGTTCCCGACGCCAGACCTCCTGGAGCTCCCTGTTGCCATGGATGGAGTATGCGCACAACTCCCTCACCTCATCTGCTTCTGGTATGTCCCCGTTTGAGTGCTCCCTGGGGTACCAACCCCCCCTGTTTCCCGAGCAGGAGACGGAGGTGGCCGTCCC
>BSAI01000085.1:695603-710783 GCA_036245035.1 Adrianichthys oophorus | reverse complement strand
CCCCCCCGTTTTTACTAATTCAAAAAATGATCCTAATCATGGCTTTTCTGATGTGCTACACCCCTAATGTCAGTTATTTGGAGATACTTTGATTTCAGGACAGGCAACATTCTCCAAACACAGGTACCATGCAAAACATCCCGGAAACTAAATTATTTAAATAAAACTCTCACAGTGAAATAAAAATGTATTTGTTTTTATGTTTTGCTTTTTGCCCATTTATTGAAAGTCATACCGTCATCGCAGTTTCAAACACAGACATCGCAAATGGCAGATTTTTCTCAAATCGTGCAAGCCTACTTTAAGCTAATTAAACTTATAATTATAGTTGGAAAAGATAACTAAATGATCACGTGGTGGTTGTTTGACGATTAAAGGTAGACAAACATCAGAATTTTGTCATGGGGTTTCTTAATACACAGAGAAAGCTGTGTTTAAAGAGTCAATGAAGAATCCAATGAAGAACATTTTGAGTGACCTTTTAGGGAAGAAAATTAAAAGAGCACTTCTAGCTTGTGGGCATAAAAAACCTAGTGGGTGAGAAAGTTCTTTGTGGTTGCTTTTGCCTTTTAAATACATGTATAGTCAGTATTGTGTGGGAAATGAATGATGGGCTCATATGGGTGACATTTACAGAGCTGGCTGTGGAAAGGCGGGTCACAGTTGAGCCGCTTTACTGTAGTAGATGGAAAATTAACTGAAGCCTATAGTATTAATATGGGTCACTCCTTAAAAGTGTAATTTGGGCATAGTTAGAGCAAAATGTCTTCAGGGCAAACCATCAATATTAAGTTAAGTTTAGTTGACAGTTACCCAAGAAGACTAAGTGCACATTGCTTGCTTCTGGGAAAAAGTGAGATACAATGTTTCCTTGCTTATCACAGGAGTTACATTTTAAAAATAACTCACAACAGGCAAAATCAACAAAGTAGGATTACAGATGTTCTAAAGCTGTAAAACTCCTCACTACACACTTTTCTAAGACAGACATGAGCATTTTCACACCTTTCTCCCGTGTTTAAACTCTCAAAAGTTAAACATTCACAGAAAAATAAGTCCAGTATTATAGAATGAAAACAAAGATGTAGTAGCAATCAAAGATTTAGCTCAATTTGGTAAGCTGAATGCAGAGATGGAACTGAGAAGATTAATTGATGAGCTATACAGCCAATCAGAAACCCAGTGTCCTGATAAAAAAAGGATACAAAATTGCACTGGAAAAAAAAAACTGAAATAGCAAAACAGTGTAAGAAGAACCGCAATATTACAAGAGAACACTGTACATGGAAGAATGTCAGAACACATTGCAAGTAACTTTAAAAATTCCCTACCATTCATGATTTCTATCAGATCTTCATGATTGAGGAGAGAGGGAGCCACGAGAGATGCATGTCATGTGAGTAGGAAAACAGGGAATATCTGTGTGACCACTGTGCCAAAGAAACTGGTGTCCCATCCATCTCCATCTTCCTCTGCTCATCCGGGACCGGGTCGAGTGGGCCGCAGTCCTACAAAGATGTCGAGATCCACGTCCTCCAGCTCCTCTAGGGGGGACCCCAAGATGTTTTCCTCGCCTGTTGAGAGGCATAGTCTCTCCAGCGTGTCCTAGGTCTTTCCCAGGGCCTCCACCCGGTGGGAGATGCCAAGAACATCTCCTCAGGGAAGCGTCCAGAAGGCATCCAGACCAGATGGCCAAGACACCTCAACTGGCTCCTCTCAATGTGGAGGAGCAGTGGCTCTACTCCGAGCTCTACCCGGGTGATCGAGCTTCTCACCCTATCTCTAAGTGCCCAGGCACCCTAAGGAGGAAGCTCATTTCAGCCACTTGTATCTGGGACGGCGTCCTTTTGGTCATGACCAGCAGCTCATGACCATAGGTGAACACTGGCATGAAGATCAGCAAGTAAATTGAGAGGTATGCTTTCTGGCTCAGCTCTCTCTTCACCACAATGGACCGGTACAGCGTCCGCATAATGGCAGATGCCCCTCCACCAACCTGCCTGACGATATCACGCTCCGATCTTCCCTCACTCGTGAACAAGACCCTAAGATACTTAAACTCCTCCACCTGGGGCAGGAGGACTCCACCCACCAAGAGAGGACAAAATACCTTTCTCCAGTCAAGAGCAATGGTCTCAAATTTAACGGTGCTGACCCTTATCCCAGACGCTTCACACTCAGATACAAAATGCATGCTGGAGGTCCTGCCTTGATGAAGCCAACAGGACAACATCATCTGCAAAGAGCAGAGGTTTCCAATCCAGACCCCCTCCGGCCCCTGGCTCTGGTTAGAAATTCTGTCCATAAAGACTATGAACAGAACCGCTGTAGAAAGGCAGCCCTGCCGGAGTCCAACATGCACCGGGAACAGGTTTGACTTAGTGCCGACTATGCAAACCAAGCTCCTGCTCCAGTCATACAGAGACCAGACAGCCCTCAGTAAGGCTTCCCGGACCCCATACTTCTACATCACCCTCCACAGGACACTAAGGGGTACTAAGGGGTCGAACGCCTTCTTCATATCCCCAATACACTTTTCCACGACCAAGACAGAATCTGCAGTTTCTGGATCTGAGGTTTGACTATTGGACGGAACTGGTGTTGCTTTATTAAAAAATAAAGTTTCACTTTGCTTTATCTAACCGCCAACTTGTAAAACTACCATTGCTGTCATCATTGAATCTGAGGCTCTGGAAGAACTCAGAGATTACGAGGATTTTATCAATGAGTGTTTTGACTGGGTTTTCATGGGAAAAACACAAGCCGCTGCTACTCCAACCTCCAAGCACAGATGCCAGGATGACTTGCCAGGAGCTGCCTCACCAACCGGTTGCACCTTTGAAGAAGTCCTGCACTCCATCGACAAAAAGGTGCTTTCTCTTGACGGCCAGCTTGTGATCATTGCGGTCCTCCACAAGGAATTCCAGGCGCTACAGAAAGCACTGGAATTTAGCCAGCAGCAAGTTGTAAAATTATCAACAGAGCCAGAACCAGCCTCAGCATAAAAAAACAGTTCCCAACTGAAGGGTCCTCTTTCCCATTCAGAAGAGGTTAATCTAAGTTGGATCCTGGGCAGTCATCTCCGTGGACAGGCAGAGAAAAATAAGTCACCACCTATCATAAACTTAACAATGTACTGCTCTAAACTGAAGGAGAAGATGCTGCCATCACTCCGTGCACTCGGTCATTGGGCACTTTTCCAACACCACAGTGATCCAAAACACACATGGAAAGCTACTGCTGCCTTTTTGAAGAACAGGGTGAAGAGGATTGAATGGCCAAGTATGCCTCCTGATCTGAATCCAATCCAACACCTGTGAGGAATTCTGAAGCAACAAGTTGAGCCTCTCTCTCCATCCAGCATCCAGACCCTAAAAGAGGTTATTCTGGAAGAATGGACAAAGAAAGACATTGCAACATGTTGCCAACTTCTTCATTCCATGCCTAGAAGACTCTGTGCTGTCCTTACAAATCAAACAAAATACTAGATATAGTAGTTTTTGATGCAGGGTGTATTCATTTTTGCTTCAACCAATTTGAGTGAAACTGACGATTTTGTGATTGAAGTTACATTATTCACCTTCATTTCAGGTTTTAGAGTTAAATAAATGTATAATTATGTATAATTATTATATATAAATATATATAATATAATTATTATATATAATATAATTACATATAATTGTCCAAGGTTGATACTCCTTCGTCTGCTGTCTGATTGACAGCAGTCCTTCTGGTTTCAACAGAGTTTATAAGTTTTGCGCTGTAACGTCTGCAGACAGTGTTTGTCAGGGTCCTTGTCAATCTGCAGCTGTTATGAGTGCAGTTTCATTGAGGTCAAATAGTCTGCAGGTCAGAACTCTGCTGAAAATCAGTCACAGTTGACTTTTAGACATCGTGGTAGAGCCCTAGTGCCATGATTTTCTTGAATTAAAATTTTACTCTTCTATTAATAACTGCATTTGTTTGCTCAGATGTTTCTTGATCAAACACTTCTCAAAGTTTTCATATTATTGACCAACAGAACCATGGACAACTCATTAGTTTAATGAGTGTGTTTTATTCTAACAAAAAGTCTTGCAGCTCTTTACCCAAATGTTTTGAATTTTGTTGTGTTTTTTAAGCATCCTGGCATGTTTATTGATTTCAGAGTTCCTTCTGGTCAGATGGTCTTTCAGATAAACATCAAAACTTTTCAGATTTTCCTTTTGCTTCATCAGAGCTAGTTTGTGTTTTTGATTCACAAACTTGATTAGAATAATTGGTTTATCAATCTCCTTTCTCCTGGGAAGCAGGTGGGAGGTCTCAATGGTATTTAAATCCAGGGAAACCCCTTTAGATTTGAGAAATGATTCCACTTGATGTTCAAAAGTCTCACTATCGCTTTCACTAGGATCAGAAGCATTGAAGCTTGCTCCGTTAGCATTTGTATTGGTAGCTCCATTAGCTCCAGCTGCACTAGCCTTTGCCCAGGGTTTGATCTGTAATCCAGTAATGTTCACATAATTCATTTTGGAGTGTTGTTCCAACTCATACACTCGGTTCTCCAGAATGTCGACACTGTTGTCTCTTTGTTTGTTCTGGGCTGGCCTCAAGCTCTTTGGAGTTCACCAGCTAGCCCCAAAAGAGGAGCTAGTTTAACTTTCTTCATTACTGTAATACATGCAGTCAGGTTTTTGATGTCTTTGTTGTCGGGGGCAATGGTCAGCTGTCATTTTTGTGGTAATTCTGTGATGAATTGAGTTTTAAGACGCTTTAAGAGGGTGCTAATTCTGTAGAACTGTCCACTGTTGTTGACCAAGATTTTGAGATACTTCATTAATCCCGGAGAGGTTGGGAAATTATGGTGGGCAACAAATACAGTCATACATATTGCTCGGTGGTAGGCAGCAGCCACTCCTGGCAGCGCTTATTCGCCCAGAAAGACACACCAGGAAGGGTAGAAGAAATTATGTTAAAAATCAGGCATCTTCAATCTGTGTCACCGTAAAACAACATAGATTGAAGTACAAGCAAAAATACATCTACATATAATTACAATGATTTCACAAAGACAAAAGGTCCACACACACAAGCTCCCACATGACCAGCGTTGTGGCTGCTGTGTGTCATTGCAAAGCGCTCTCTTGGCACAGTAAGGAGGGCCAAGGAAGAGAGTTAACAAGGCACTGATATGTAGGGAAAGGGTCATAAATAGGGCAGAAATGTAGGTTTCCATGACAGTTGGTTCTGCTAATCACACTTTCAGTGGATATGTTTTGGTGCGCTCAAGGGAGAATGTTTTTGGATTGGGGAATGTCTGATTAGAAGTGATTGCTTACACGCACGCCTGCTGAATGTCCAGGTGGACATGTATGTGGCGGAATATCCACTGATCTTGGATCAATTTCCAGGTTTCCTGCAAGCGAGCCGTCACTCGCTCCATGCTGGTTTTCATTCTTCCCAGGGAGACCTTCATATGTTACACGTGAGCAGACAATGCATCCACCTTGGCCTCCAATCCGTTCAGTTTTTCAGTTTGAGGCTCCAAGTGTACAATTGCAAAGCACTCCCAGCCCACCTTTAGCTGTAAGCCGCTTTTCCAGGTTCCGGTATATTCAGATTCTTCCAGTTCAAATCAGCAGAAAACAGGAGATCAGTAATTCAATGATGTAAACATCTTCAACTTCTTCCAGTGAGAGTTGCAACAGGCAGAATATTCTCTGTTCTCATCGTGAAGAAGGGTTGATCGTTTGCATTTGCAGCTCAACAGATCAGATGGATTATTCCTTGAACGTGAGAAAAACAGAGAGTGGTCCCAGGATATGGGGGAGACGAGAAAATGAGTCATGGTTGAGATAAGGGAGATCAGAGAAAAGCATCTGCTCTTGGTGAGTGCCGGAAGTGACCAATGGTCATTTCTCATTTCTGTTTTGCTTACACTTAAACATTCGAGAGCAACAAATGTAGGTTTTCTCTTCTATAAATAGCTGCTGACAATCATAATGTATTGAATTAGTGTGTTATTGCATAAGCAATACTTGATTACAAGATTCATTGTGAAATACTGCAGAAATATGTCGTGCATGAAATTTATTTTTCCCAGTAAGTATCTCGAAGATAGCAGTCATGACAAATTATTAAATAGATTGAGGATTTTGGTATCTTGGCATCCTGCAAATGTTTAATATTTCCCTTTGATTTTGTATGTAAAAATCAACTTTAGCCCTACTGGTGTCCAATTGTCAAATTGTGTTAAATTCCTAATCCTCTTCTGAAAACAAATTGTATATTATTAAATACGTGTTGGATTAGCAATTATAAAGTAGTTTAATGAGTGAATTATCAACTAATAGTAGTTATTTTACAGTTTGAAAAGATTACATTTTTACTTTTGTGTTATAAATCAGTTTATGTATGTATGCAACACAGTAACTGTTCTCTGTAACTGGATGAATATTTTAAGCTTGCCTGTAATAGTTTTTTTTTTAAGTTTTAAATGAAGTAGTAAGTTTTCTATATTTTTCCAGTTCCATATAAGCAGCAAAACTTGTCACTCTAGTAACGTGTTCATCAAGTTGTCTTTAATTTGATTTTTTTGTAAGTTTAAAACTGGTGCTGTAAAAAAAAAGTTATGATTTATAATTTATTGGCCTGTTTTGTGTGACAATCTATGCACTTCTGTGGCCCTCCTGTTGTCATGAGAGACCCAAGCAGCTGCTTAGTTTGCACATGCCTGGGGTTAGCTGTGATCTCGGCAGTACTAGCAATCACAATAGAATGAATTGGACTCCACATGTTGTCTTATTTATTAACCATTTGCTAAAAGGAAAATTAGTCACAGAGTGTGTCCTTTTTGAGTTATCCAATGTCCAAAAACAGTTTCTGGAAAAAAGTACTTTAAAATTGTATGACATAATTGTAGACCTCAGTAAATACAGTCTTTTATTTGGGCCTGTTGTTTTCTGGAATCTATCCTAATGTCAGTGGTGCATGCAGGTCTGAAGAAAAACACATAGACTAAGAACCTCCTTACTGGGCTTCACTGTGGCAGATGGCCAGGACAGGCTACACTGTGCAAGACACTGTGGGGATGAAGGGAAGCCACGGGATGTGCACACAAATAGACTGACTCACAAATAAGCTTATGCAAGCCATTGACTAATATTCCACACTAAAGTTGCACAGTTTTTACTGACTTACGGATTTATATATTATATGTATTTGAAGTGTCAAAGAAAAATGTCCAATCAATTACAAGTTGATATCAAGGGTTTTTTTTCCTCATCAATGACCACACTGAAGAAAGAGAAAATATTTTTAAAAGACATTTGCGAGTCATCAACCATTTTGTTTAAAAACCCTCAGTAAATGACAAGATACCATTTAAAGATGTATGGTTAATTTATCAAACATTTACATTTAGTATATTATTTTATCAAAGACGATTTAAAGAATTATAGGAGAGAGTTACCAGAGGTTCGGTATCTTGCCCAAGGACAAAAGGACTGTCAAACACGCGATTGAAACTTTCAACAAACTAATTGGCAGATTTCTCTTAATGGTTCATGGCCTAAATAGGTGAACAACAGATGGCATGAAAGAATTTTCAGTATAATAACTGTACTGACAAAGTAGAAGGTGACACCAGGGAGGAAAACTGACCCCAAAATGGAAGATTTGGAGGAAACCTCAAGCAGAATCTGACTTAGTAATGCTGCATTCTCCCTGAACGTGATTTGGACAGCAAATTTACTGTCAAAAAATGTGTTCATGAGCTTGACGCCCCAGACGCGTGTAGGAGGAGCTAGAACCAAATGTTTTTAGCCTGACTGCTACATGGAGCACTGTCTGTGTATGTATGCCATTTACAATACATGGAAGACATGGATGATGTTGAGAGGTCAGGTTAATTTCTTTTAAAGAGTTCTACAAAAACATCTGTAATCACATCTCCATGTCAGAGACTCTCCCAGTACGATAAGGTTCCCTCCTGCAGCAGGAGCTGCATGTTAGTGACGGCCGCTTTTTGCGGTGTTTCCATGTGACACAGTTTTAAGACTGTCACGCATTAATCTGAGAGGGGAAAAAATAGTAAAGTTAGAGTAAAATTATAGAATCTTTTTATTATTGCCTTGAGGCAAAAAAAAGAGAAATGAAGTTCAGAGGAAGAATGATCAGTTTCTCCAAATGTTGGTTTTGGACTCCATTTGCTGATCGTGTCACTGAACAAATCACGTGCACAAAGCAGAGTCCTTGATTGGTTGATTGTCCTCGCCAAATGTTTAGATTTTTAAAGTCTGGATCCAATGCAACACCCAAATAATGACGCCCAATTGACACTCAAATCGCACCGCAAGACTTCAGATCGCGCCCGCACATTGACTTAAGAATGAATCGCACGAATCGCATCGGCAGCTTAAGGGCAATCATCTGCTGCGACCACATGGGATTTGAGAGAACAGATCTCAGAAAGACAAACATAAAAAATTCTGAAACATCAGTTGTAACACAAAAGATCAAGTGAGCAGTTTTAGCAATTAGAGAACATTTCTTGGAGCATCTGTTGTAAGATAAAAGTGAATTTGTCATTGTAGCAGTCAGAAACCATGAAGCAAAGGATTTCAGTCATAATAATATGCTGAAGTACAAAATCTATATGTTAGTAACAGCAATAGCGAAACAACATAATGAAAGACTCAAAAACCATGGAACAGCTGTTACAGAGGAGAAAAGATTAGTCACTGCAGAGAACAGAAAACACATGAAATAAAACCACTGGAATATACAGTATGTTAAAAACAAAACAGATGTGCTTCTAACTGCAACAACAAAATAGAGGGATGAAGCTGGATAAACAAATAGTCACCAATTTCTGTTGAAAAAAGGAATGTGTGAGATATTGTAACAATAAAGCAGGAAGAAGACAGACAAACACAAAACACTGGGAGATCTTTCAAAAGACGAGACATAAAAGGTTGTGACTGCAACATTTACAGAATAGACAACAAGGACAACAGAGAACAGACAAAGGAAAGGTCTACAGTAACGTTTTTGCAACTTTAAGAAGAAAAATGACACTACTTTATGACATTGTTTCAAAACCAATACAAACTTTTCCAAACCAAATCTCCCGCATGCTGATGGTTTAAGGCAGTTATTCTCCTTGAAATAAATCTGAGACTCATGTATATGCTCAGACACACATAGCCACACAGGCTGAACACCATCCAATACAGACTGGCTGAATGTGGATTTATACGGAGCACCACCTGTGCCCAGGCACAGGAAAATGGAAGCACACAGTCCTATGTCTCTGCAGGGAGAAAGGACTGGCACTGATAAGCAGGTAGACATGAAGGGAGGCAAGCCCACCCTGTACTGCTAAATCAACTGATATCTCACAGATTAACACTTGGATGGGCAGATAGGCTTATTAACACACATTTCCATCCAACCTCACCGACTGAACACACACTCATACAAAGAGCAAAATCCCTCCCCATGGAGAGCAGATTTCAGGCCCATCGTCTCCATTCTTGTCAGGGTAGGGACGTGAAGGTGATGCTGGGTGTACTGAGGCAATGTCAGGATTAATAATACTATCATTTTTGGGAATTAATATGAGTTGGAGTGTAAGATGTGGTGTGTGGATAAAGGACAGACAGCAGAAGTAGGCCAAATTACATGCATTAAAGCACTAAATTAAATGAACCAAGGAGTGAGGTAAACATCAAGATTTGTTAAAAACAACACTATTCGTCAAAACTATGTTAACACTTTTGGCAAAAAGGAGTAGCACGCTTCAGCAAATACAAATTAAAGTTAAACAATGTATTTCTTTTTCCATTATCTTTTTCTAATGCCATATTATGCCATATATCCAGGAACCTTAGCATACTTCAATGAAAGGTGGTTTAAAGACATCAAGGAAGCAAGCCCAAGGAGAAACTCAGGATGATAGTCGAAGACAGTGCAAAAGAATATTACAGCAGTGCATTGTAAGTACAAATTGATAATTAACTGTGTGCAGGTAGCTGTAAACTGCTCAAGGGAAAACCCCCAGAGTGGATGGCTGGCTTCTCCATGAGCAGTCAACAGCCAGCTTGCACACTCACACACACAAAAGTCACATTTCAATACCAAACCACGCAAAATTTAAAACTGTAGACCACTTGATAGTCTCCCTGACAGAAAGGTTGATCAGAGTAATCCCAGTGCACCTGGGAGATTCAGGCTCACTTATAAACTGCAGGACCATGGCTATGCCAGTCCTCCTAGTACTCAATCCCTCTACTTACTCTCCATTGATGAGTGGTGTAGATAGGGTCCTCATTTTTTAAATAAGGTGGGGAAAGATTTTCAACACTGTTTAAAGATGACTCACACACTGGTTTCAGTTTGCCAACATTGGGAAAAGTGAGAGGTATATCAAAATTTAGAGCAACCGTGTTGATCATCCTCAAGATAGCAAGAGTTTGCTCTTGCCCCCCTTTGAGATGCATGTCTGCTGAAGAGATACCCACTGTCTCTACCATCTGATATTGTGGAGTAGGAGTCTGTCGACACTGACAACCACTGAGAGACTCCACAGGAGAGTCCAGGACCAACTGCATGTACTTGGAAAATGCTGCAAAACAGCTGCCGCACTAGATGTGGACACCAACAGTTAGTGGTGAGGGAATAGAGATGGTTGACATTCATAAGGAGACTAGAATGGAGAGCAACCAGTTGAACTGATCAAAGAATTGCCTGAGACTGAATGTTTTGATACATTTTTTAAATTTTGGTGCAGTTAGAACAGCTCTATTGCAATCACAGGCATATTCAGGCTGAGATGTAACAATATGCAGCTACTGTTTACAAGCTTACAAGAAAAGTTCTTAAGAATTGCACATTAGTTTTAACTGTTTTTATGGATTTTTTTAGCAACTTAATTGTACATGGTAAAATGTACAATTACTACAGTAAATTCATGGGTTAATAGAGTACCCAAAATAGATTAGTAAAAATAACATTTTTAGAATTTCTCACAACTTACTCTAGTAAATGTAACTCAGTAAAAGTACTATCCCACTTCTGAGAATAAAAACCTTTACTTAATAATAGACTATTTAAAAAAAAAGACTACATATAGTTTTAAATATTCATTTTAGCCTCTGACCTTTTTTAATACAAAAACTGTGTTAACCTTTTTATTAAAAAATCAGTAAAAGTAGCATTGAAGTGTTGTGTTATCATATTCACCAAAGAATAATAATGTTATTATTAAGTCTCATAAAAAAAATCTTAAAACCACACCCTTACAATACAAATGTATTTTTTCTGAATTTCTCTGTCAGTGCAGAACTCCAGATTGCTCCTCCACAGTACACTTTGCAGTCAGGTCTATCCTGGTAGTGTCCTGGGTCTTCCCCAGGGCCTCCGCCAAGTGGGACATGCCGGAACACCTCCCTAGGGAGGCGTCCAGGGAGCATCTGAACCAGATGCCCGAGCCACCTCAACTGGCTCCTCTCAACGTGGAGGAGCAGCGGCTCTACTCCGAGCACCTCCCGGACGACCGAGCTTCTCACCCTATCTCTAAGTGAGCGCCCAGCCACAGTACAGAGGAAGCTCATTTCGGCCACCTGTATCCGGCACCTTCTTCTTTCGGTCAAGACCCAGAACTATTCACCATGACAGACCGGTGCAGAGACCGCATGACTGTGGAGGCAGCACCAATCCGTCTGTCGATCTCACGCTCAGATCTTCCCTCCCTTGTGAACAAGACCCCAAGATACTTAAACTCCTCCACTTGGGGAAGGAGCACTCCACCCACCCAGAGAGGGCAAACCACCTTCCTTCGGTCGAGAACCATGGCCTCAGACTTAGCGGTGCTGACCCTCATCAGCCGCTTCACACTCGGCTGAAATCCAATGCATGCTGAAGGTCCCTGCTCAATTAAGCCAACAGGACAACATCATCTGAAAAGAGGAGAGAGGAAATCCTGTGGATCCCAAACTAGACCCCTCTCCAGCCTCTGGCTGGGCCTAGAAATTCTGTCCATAAAGACTATAAATCGAACCCGTGACAAAGGGCAGCCCTGCCGAGTCCAACATGCACAAAAAACAGGTCTGACTTACTGCCGGCTATGCAAACCAAGCTCCTGCTCTGGTCATACAGAGACCGGACAGCCCTGAGTAAGGATCCTTGGACAGAGTTTTTGCCTCTACTACAGCCTGAGCTCCAGCTCGCTTAGACTGCCTATACCTGTCAGCTGCCTCTGAAGTCCCACAAGCCAGCCAGACCTGATGGGACTCCTTCTTCAGCTTGACCGCATCCCTTACTTCCGGTGTCCACCAATGGGATCGGGGGTTGCCACCACGACAGGCACCGGAGACCTTGCGACCACAACTTTGAACAGCAGCAGAGACAATGGAGGTGGAGAACATGGTCCATTCAGACTTTCAGGAGTTAATTTTCAACACTACCATAGCACTGCAAACCAAGCCCCCTGAGGCGTTTATCGTTATTTCCGGTGATTTAAATCATGTGACCCTGCACACAACTCTGGCCACTTTCCATCAATATGTTGATTGCCCTACAAGGAAAAACAACACATTGATATACTGTATGCAAACACTCTTGAGGCATACTCAGCCATCCCTCTCCCTCCTCTTGGAAAATCTGACCACAGCTTCATATACCTCCAGCCTCGAAACATCCCTCTTGTGAAAAGGCAAGTGGCTACAACGTGAGTGTCAGGAGGCTGGCCTCTGTCTCCCCCTATAGCCACCTGCATTCACAGTCTCCTGAGTATTGACACTCCCAGACCTCACAGCTGTTCTTCATCTGTCACCATTCACCTGTTTATAAGCAAAGCTCCAGCTCAGTTCCATGCGAAGTATTGTATTCTGTGTCAATCCTGAGCGCTCATCTTGACATTCCTGAATCTACTCCTGCCAGCCGCCCCTTTAGACTCCTGCCTGCCCTTGACCTACGCCGGTCATGCCTTTGACATTCCTCTGCCGATCCTGACCTTCGCCTGCCCGACCACCGTCAGCCTGACCCTTCATTCTATCCTTTTTCAATAAGCACTGCATATGGATCCCAGCACCTCCGGCTCCTCCTTACAGCGACAAGTCAGAAGGTGGCCTGCTGGAGCAGAGGAAGCACTCAGAGACTGCTTCCAGTGCACAGACTGGGGATTTCTGGTTGGGTCACACGGGGAGGATATTTATGGGACGGTGGGCTGCATGACAGACTACTTGAATTTTTGTGTGGACATTGTGGCACCTGTCAGAACTGTGAGAACCTTTACCAACAATAAACCCTGGGTCACCAGCGAGGTCAAAGCAGCTCTAAACAGAAAAAAGAGGGCATTCAGGGACAAGGATTGGGAGGAAATGAAGAAGGTCCAGAGGGAACTTAAAATCTGCATCAGGGAAGCTAAGGAGGAATACAAGAGGAAACTGGAGAAGAAGCTGAGGGATAACAACATGCAGGACGTCTGGCATAGCATGAGAGTTATGACTGGCTGCAGCAGAAAAGGGGGCAATGTGGCGAATGAGGGGTTGAATAGAGCAGAAGAACTAAACACCTTCTTTAATCGATTCAGTGCCCCTCAATCTGCCTGTCCTTCCCTGCAGGCTCCCTCCAGATTCTCTGACCCCCCTAGCTTAGCTTCTTCTTCTCCTTCTATTTGAGCCTAGGGCTGGGGAGGATTCCATCACTCTGGAAAACGTCCTGTATTGTTCATGTACCCAAGAAGAGCCGCCCCATTGAGCTGAATGACTGCAGGCCGGTTGCTCTCACTTCATACATCATGAAAACGTTAGAGCGCCTGGCCTGCAGCAGCTATGACCAGAGACCCTTTATAGTTTGCCTACCAAGCAAAGTTGGGAGTGGAGGATGCTGTCCTCTACCTCCTACATTGAACCCTGTCCTACTTTGGGGGGGGGGGGGGGGGGGGGGTATTTTTTTTATTTTTCGAGTGCTTCCACAGGGTACCATTCTTTCGCCTCTCCTCTTCACCCTCTACATCTCTGATTTTCAATACAACTCTGAAACTTGTCACATGCTGAAATTTTCAGACGATACTGTAATTGTGGCATGCATTAAAGGGGGTGAGGAGGGAGAATACAGAGGCCTGGTGCAGGACTTTGTGGAATGGACTGGGAGGAATCATCTCCCTCTGAATATTTCAAAGACAAAGGAGATGGTGCTGGACTTCCACCAGGCACCCACTGCTATACAGCCCATCAACCGCCTTCACTCTCTGCCGTGCTCTACAGATATGTGTTACATATTTATTCTTCTTCCCTGATTGCTTGAAATAAACCATTTCAAATCCAAATCAAATAAAAAAAAATACCTCAACAAAAAACCTAGAATTCTAAAGGTCTGCAATGCAGCATTGATGCAAATAGAGGATTCTTTGACTAAAGCAAAATCTGAATTCAACTCAATTGTATTTCTATAGCCCAATATCACAGCCATAGCCGTCTCGTTGGACTGACATCAGTATTTTGCAAGAACAAAAAGTCAAACATGAAAAAGTAAACAACAGCTGGTTGTTAAACAGACTAAACTGAACAAACATCTCTGCCCTTACACCCTCCTTCTCGATGAGGAAAAACTCATAAAAAAAAAAAAAACCCTGTCTTTTTTGGGGGAAAAAAACTTCAGGGTTTCCCAAATGAAGAAGAGATCCTCAACCCCGGACAGACAGGTGATGTAAACAGTTTCAAGTTAAGATCACAGCCAAGTATTAAATAAAAAACATGTTTGAATAGAGTAGCAGATGGGCTTCCTCCAGCTGGAGTTGTGGAACAGCTGGGGTTGCTGGAAGAGCCAAAGGCAAGGTCACAGCCAAAGACAGGAGCACAGACGATCCACCTGGAATCAGAAATCACTCCCGCATAGGGGAGTGGGAAAGAGGGACAACATGTGAATCGCACTGCACCAAACAGAGGCATGATAAACAAAATAAAATAAAGCATTGGCAGATGACAAGTGATGTAATGAAGATTACAGGTGGGGGGAGTGTGGGTGGGAGAAAGATACAGACAAAGAGTCAGTAGGAGAAAGTGTGTCTGTCTCTCTTACATGAGCTGGGAGTTTATTCTATAAAACAGGAGCTTGGTGGATAAAGGCTCTACCACCAACTGTACTTTTAGAGATTCTAGGAACCACAAGCAGTCCTGCATTTTGTGAGTGAAG